>CAEGAE010049415.1:0-33010 GCA_903067095.1 Girardinus metallicus
GGGACAATTTGGAGAGGCCAATCAACCTGACAGTCATGTTTTTGGACTGTGGGAGGAAGCCGGAGTACCCGGAGAGATGCACAGGGAGAACATGCAAACCCCGTGCAGAAAGACCCCGGGCCGGGAATCGAACCCAGAACCTTCTTGCTGCAAGGCAACAGCTCTACCAACTGCGCCACTGTGCAGCCCATTTGTTCCCTACCTAAATTTTTAAGTCATTTGTTTATTAATGTGCAAATATGTGTTTACAAATATGTTGTGAGGACTTAAACTTAATGAGCTAAACATATACAAAAAAGTATATGAAAGGAAACAAACTTTTCTTTTTTCCTTTCATATATTTTACTGGTTTCCTCCTTGTCGTCTTCATGCAGCAAGTTGCCCATGCACTCTGAAGTTATAGAGGCAGGTGTAGTCTGGATGACCCCAATTGCTGTTGACCTGCAGATTCACATACCTGAAGGATCCAGTTTTATCGGCCTATAAACCAAGAGAGATACAAATTAGGGAGGTTAGATTGATAATCCATAGTTACAAATGGACAAGACAATAGAAACAAAGGAGGTCTGACATAAAGTGCATGGAAGTGTAGTTCAACTGGCCTTGCTGTAAATATATTTAACATCGTTTTTTTCAAGATAGCAAGGCAATTACAATGAACGCGGTTCATTGTAATTGAACGCGGTTCAATCTTTAACGCGGTTCACCTTTCACGGCCTCTGCTTCTCGGATGTTTTTGTGCAGTTTTTTTTCACAGTGCATTGTGTTCTGCATCCTGATTGGCTAAACAGTCTCTGCGCTTCATATCTATCTGTGTGCCAATAACGTTACAGTATTTAAATGAAAAAACACACCTGCACCACAGGCTTCAGAAGAAAAAGACACTACAGGACAGAGTCAGGCCGCAGTCTGAGGCACAGTGAAATACGCAAGTCACTGTTGTCAAGACATAATAAAAGTTGGTGTATTCTATTAACGAGATTTATGCCAAGAAAAAAATATTTTCCTCCTTAAGTGATGGCCAAAAAAATCAACAGTTTTTCCCATATAATCAAATTAATCGCTCTGTATCTTTGTGTTTTGGAATAGTTACAGTTCATCTGAGCCTAACATAACTTTACACATGCAGGTGGCATTTAGGCACTCTTTGCAGCAATTATGTAGACAACATAATTGCTGCAAACTTGACGGATTAATCTTCCAATGCTGTCTACCAATTGCAGTCTCACTCAACAGCTCTGTAAATGCAGAACTATCCTATTTTTTAAGGTATAAATAGAAATTATCATTGAAGCATTTTGAATGGAACAATAATACGGTATCTGCCATTTTATTTAAAGTCTTATATTTTTTAATTAAACACTAATAATGCCCAGTGACGAACCTCTTGGCTATATGTTAGGAAAGATGATCAATATTTATAACAGGGTTAGTCACTGTTGGCTTCTGTAAGAACTGTAGTTGGTTAATAAAACATTAAAATGATATATTTACAGGAAGTTTGAAGGTCTGTATTCGGTCTCCATCTTCATCATATAGGAAAGTTCCCAAATGACTCGCCTCATCTTCTAAGTTCTTCTTTCCCTGAGACAAAATTAGATAGAAATCCAGTTCATTATATTGTTCTATATATGTTAAAGTTAGTTGGTGTATCTAAAAACATATCACATCCTGAGATAAGCGGAACATTCATTAGTGCAGACAGACAGTTTGCATAGTTTAGAATGAGATCAAGTGATGTCATACGGAATCATTGCTAACACATTTTAAAGCCCCTTCTTCCATACTGTAATTAGATACATTTGTGGTTTTAATTTATATATGGTGTTGCTTGACTTACATAAACAGAAAATTCTTTGGGAGCACTGGAGGTTGTGTACGTTGGGGAAACAATTTTGGGAATATGACCCAGGGACACATGACTGATTGTGACTTTATGGGACAGTGCGATGGCTAAGCGTCCCGGGAAATCTGCAAATGCCCAGCACTGACCTGGATTCAGATGAGATCTTCCCTGAAAACAGAGTACAAAACATAGCTTAGGTGAGGTATGAAGACTAAGCAAAAAGAAAATCGTAAAGCCTAGTATTATATCAACAAGAAACACCACTTTTCCTAATATTCATTTAACGATTTAAGTGTCATTCAGACCTGAATAACAATGTTTGGGCCGATAGGTGGTACCCTGAAAGACATCCCAAACAATCTACATGCTTTATGGCTCCTGTATGTTTCTGAGGTCATCTTGTGTAAAATCACTGCTCCTGTACACAAAAACAAAAGCAGAAATAATATGAGTCAAGAAACCTTAATACTGAAAATGTGCAATCTAGTTTATGATCTTTTTGCAATGACCCACCTTGAGACTCCAGAGCAAAGTTGGGCCACAGATCTGCTTGTGGTAAAAGGTAGTCAAGCTTTGACTCCATCAACTGCAGCTTGGAGAGCAATCCTTGATCTTTACATTCAGAGATTGTAACCTGTGCACAACATGAAAAGTTAACAGCTTGTTCTCAAGTTTGCACAGGATAAGTAAATCAGTGTTAAGATTAGGAAGAGAAAGCCTACCATGTCTATTAGAGCTGGTGTGACAAATGATTCTGTAGATCGCGAGTGCAGGGAAATAATCCGCCAAATACATGCTGATGAACATGAGCAGAAAATGACAGTGAGATAACATTTAAAATACAGATTTTCCATAGTACTTCCAAACTCACTGTTTATAGAAGGAGAGTATTTACCAAAGAGAACAAAGAAGCAAAAGACAAGGACAAAGATCTTATAACAATCCTGCATCAGTGTGTCCATCATCTGGTTTTCTTGGTCAATCATATAATGCTCCTGACGACTGCGAAACCTCTCTCTTAATGTTACCTCCCTATTTGCAGGGCGGTTTATAGGGCGACGTGTTTTGCGCCTCCTTGTGCCCCTAGATGGAAAAAATACAAGTGTGTTAAAATAAATTGATCAGCAGATGACTGTATAAAACATGAGTTAAAAAAAATTGCTGATTTAATATACCTGATTGGTGTCTCTCTGTAAGAAATAACTGGTACTCCATACATATCATAGTACCCGTTCCTTATCAAACGTTCACTTCTTCTTAGCATGCCTGTAAAAAAAAACAAAAAACAAAGACATGGAAAGGTGATAGGTGACTGGCACAAAGCATGTCTAAAATGTAAAACACAACTCTACAAGTCATTTTAATGGTAAACGCTGTAAATTTAATGATGAAATATATCTAAAACTTCATTTAAAGTTGATCAGATCATCATTTAGTTACCTATCATATTGAATTAATTATTTCATGTGTGAAAATCATGAACTATCTATAAAACTTGAAGGAAGAACAATTTTTTTGTTCTACCTTCAAGTAAAACTCCTTAATATTTTTCTGCTGTTTCAATACTCAATGAAGTTTGCAAATATGCAAAAAAGGTGCTAGAAACACAAATTAGACATTTGATATTTACATCAAAACGTTACTAAAATGGTTTGATATTGAACTAAAAGACTCATTACCAACAACTTGTCTTGCTTAACCTATTTGCAACATCGCAGGCACAATTCCTTCAAAAATCTCTAACACAAAATACATTTTTTTTTATTTGCCTCCCTAATTTCTAAATAAATACTTACTTGAAAAACTGGAACTCGTTTCAATTTATTGAAGTAATATAGTCGACGTCTAACTCTTCAAATGGATGAATTCCTACAAGAACACCACTCTTATTGACAAAAGTTCCAAAAGCGCCTGATGACAAATCAGCCTATGTTACATCACAATGTTCAACAGAATCTGCCCACAGTCCATTTCTGGCTCTTAAATTCTTTTCAAACGTTTAAAAAAAAATAATGCACAAAAACATGTCCAACAAAATCAAGAAATGTTTTCTTCCCTACAGGCATTTACATACAGTTATTGCACAGTGTTTTAAACATGTTTGATAAAAATTTCCGCTACTACTTTCTCTGCACCGACACTAAATTGTACATTTTCTGTTATATTTTTACATTATATACATTTTGACAAAGTCGTCCTACTCAGTTGCACATTATTGAAAGTATTTGCTATTGTTGTTATTGTTAATCCTGTTTTCATACATAATTAAAAGTTTCTGAACTATTCTGTGAACTTGTATATATCTGAATGCACCTTAATTTTCTATTTCTATTCTATTGAACTGGTAGACTCGCGTGTGAATAAATCAATGGATAACATAACTGGATAACATATATATATTTATCTGGAAACTATAAATAAAGATATATATATAGTTAATATCAGTCCAGCAGCTTCTGCCCCACAGTTTCAGACAGAAACAGAAAAAGGAGAGGACTGACAATTACAGGTTGCTACGGTAACCACTAATTCTCAAGAGCAGCATAGCAGAACTTAATGCATCAATAATAAATATCTGGAGAAACAGCTGAACAAAATAAAATAAAAAATAAAAAAAAAACAGATTTTAACAAACTTCACATCTATAATATTGTTAAAATAAAACCCTCCTACTTATATATGTAGCTCAGTCCCTTTAAGGTTTTGATTGTTTAAACAAGTCCTTTTTATACTGAAAAAGAGAATCTACCCACTGCAATCAATATTGACTACTAAAACATAAGCTGTGATCTGTTCAAATTCAGATATTTTCTATCCTCCTGTGCCACGTATTGAAAAAGAGGCATCTATAAAAGTATTTAAGGCTGTACAGATGACCATGTCAACTATAGACAAGGCACAATAAATTCACCTTAAATAAAACTTAACTACACAAACAATCACTGTCATACACTCGAGAAAACAAAAAAATGAATTCCACATTTGAATTTTTAAAAGCCCCTCATTGATATGCCAGCCATGTGCATGAAGCGTGTACGTACACCTAAAGACTTTATATACAATTGACCATAGATTTAGTCAACATTACAGCAAGCATAATAATGTAACAGTTTTCTATCGTAATAAACAGACACTTTAAATCCGTTAAATTCAATGTTTTTTTTTTTTATTTTGTGTTTTTCTTAAAATAGAATTTACAAATTGTTTCTTTTTCCACAGACACTGCGCTCCACAAGTATTATCTTCTAACATTCTCCCTCCTCCACCACTGTGCTGTGTGGAGCAATTTAAACTGTACAGTTTATGATTTGAGTGAATGAGTCTCTCTCTTCAGGCAAGCATTGTTCTTTAAGTATAACTTATTATCAATATAAAATGACCCTGAAGATCAAACATTTAGCAGAGGAGGCGGCTGTACTCAGAGAGGGCCGATGACTTTTTAACACCGTCCCAGATACGTGCAGAGTAGTGAAACCTGGAAAGAAAAACATAAAAATAAAGATGGTGGAAAGTAGATGGGAAAAAAAAGATGAGGATACATAGATCTGCATGAAGTCCATGCTGACACTTAATGTTGTTATAAATGCAACTGTACTGAAATTATGACAGTTTAACAGATGCAGTAAAAATACTCAGTTTTTAAGAAGCTTTAATTCTCATTAAAATTCAAACCTATTGGGAAATACTTTACACCTTAAAAACAATGTGCTTTTTTGAGATTCTTCTGTTTTTACATTGAGTTATAGAAAAAACAATAAATCAGTGACGGTTAAAGTAGAAAAACACAAACACTAAAACACAGTTTGAGATATTTACCAGTTTTTCTCAGTGAGAATGGTGTGGGACAGCTGACAGCGAGGCATGGCCAGGATCTGACTGCGGAGCTTGGAGACCATGGTGGAAAAGGTGGGGTGACCTCTGTAACCCGGCAGCAGAGAGAACAGTGGATATGTTCCTGTTCCTAAATACAGCAGGAAAAAAAAAATTTTAATCAGTGACAGAAGACAAAATGTTCCCTTTCTGATATAAATGTTTTTTTAACCAACCGGTTTTGTTCAAGTTATCCTCTCCATCATTTTCTTGGACCGGAAGCAGAAACATGTTGACTTCAGTATCAAGGTATTCCTGTGCCAGTCCAGGAAAAATGTTGCAATCCAACATAGACAACGTACCTGTGAAGAACACCAAATACTGGTTGAGAAAATACCTGAAGCAGATGTGACGTTGCTTCTCATATCGCAACAACCGCTTTTACTCTGAATAATAAAGATTCAACCACTATATGTGGAAATTCAAGTTCAGTCATGCTTACAAAGTATATGTGTCCTATTTAAAAAGTCACATTTGTATACTGTGTGGATGTGTGTGTATTGTGGTAAAAGATTGAATATTCACAGTCATAATTTTTACTCCATACTTTGAGACTTCCAGATCATGGGGCACTGAATAAAACCAATGTAATGGTGTGAAACAGATAACACCATTATCATACAAAAAAAGGATCATAATAATTATTATTGATAAACATTGACTGGATCTCCTTGTATGAATATTACTACATTTTTAGAAGTGTGACCAAACTTTTCAGCTTCGTATTTTTTAAACTAAACTTGATTTATTAATAGTTGAGCTTAAACCGGATATTTCAGAATACTTTGCTATTAGAAGCAGACATTTTTAGAAAAGTATTTGTGGAGTGTTGCACCTTTGTATTTAAGATGAGAATATGCCATCAATTTGTCCACCACTGTATGCATGTTCTTTACATTTCTCGGACAGAAATCCTCTCGTCTGGACTTATTCTGGAGAAAAACTAGGCGAAGGGGGAAAAAAGTAGAGACATTCTTATTTTCAAAATGAATAAATCTGGTTGATATGGAGCAGTGGCTTTGTGGCTCCAGAAAAACACCCACCAATATGAGGATAGTACTCTGCACCATCATCGCTGCCGGAGGAGCCGGTGCTGTCATGACTTGCAGATGGGGTGGAAGGCTTCAACATCTCAGCAGTCTGCAGAAACCTACCAACAAAACAATGGTACACAACATCAACTATACAGAATCATGACTCAAAAGACATAAATTATATACTTTGCATTGCTTAAAAAAAGGGGTGTTCTGGTTGTAGTCAGAATCATTCTGTCTTGTATTTTCTTGTAAGGATAAGCAATTAAAAAAAACAACACAAAAACAAGTACTTACCTGTACAGATTTATGTCAGTAAACCAATCTTGAACCACTATAACTACATGGCACACAGTAAACAGGAAGGCGGCGATCTGAAGAGACTGTTGGCAGATTTAAAAGGAAAAAAATGAGTCAACTTGTTTGTGTGACTTTCATTCAAGAATAAATTAAAGGGTTTGAGGTAAAGATTAATACTGCATACCCCATGGCTACCTTCACATAGCCTACTGCCCTCTGCAGGACAAATACAAACCTGCATTTCCACATATGTGTGAGGAAGATTGTACTCTGGGGGAAGCTTTCTGTCGTTGTTGATAACGTGGTCAAGTATAAACGGGCTGAGAATAGGCTAAAAAACAAAAGAAGAAGTGATGCATTTACAAAAAAATAAAGCTACTACTCAGTTCTTCTGAATCCTTAATAAGAGTGCGTACAAACAAACATCTTACTTGTGTATCCAGAAAGATGACTCTCTCCTGAGTGATGAAGAAATCTATACCTGTGCTCTGATTGCCTCCCCTTTCCTTAATTTCTTGACTCTGGGGTCTAAAGACATAACTCCTGCACAGAAGAAAATATTATTCCACCAACAGTACAGAACTATTTTTATGTAATAAGTAGAAGAGACATTGTATTTATATACTTTTTTTTTTTGCAGACTTGGAACACATAGACTACAGACACTGTATGTCAAAGTGCATCATTAGGCCAATGTAGTTCTTCCCCCACCCACCTATTGCTGTCTAGCCGTGAGCTGAAAAAAATGGTTGTTACACTTTTACCTTTGTTATAAAAACACAGATTTTTTTTAGTTGGAAATATTTCTGCTTATGAGCAAGTGACAGTCATACTGTTAAACCTGCCACATTAAATAGTCATTTGTGATCATTTAGACTTAGTTTGATCTATTTATGTGGGAAAACTAATTTCAGGAGAGTTAACAAAAACTAAAATTCCTATATTTTTGATACAATACATATTTCACAGTCTTATATGCTGAGCTGGTGTTGAGAAAAGAGTCTGGTTTTAGTCTTGCATATCAGTTGAGATAAACTGAGATTCCATAATGCAGATTCAGTTTTTTCAAAATGCATTGCACCAGAAGTTTTACACCCAAACATGAGTACTTACAATCGAAATAGAACTTAGTAACAAACTCTAGAGCTACACTGTACAAAGTGACAAAATAGAGTTAAACATATATACAGTTAACGATAATCCAGAATTAAAATCAAGAGTAAAACATTAGTCATTATGCATCTAAAGGAGGTAGATTTCAATCTACAACTATCATTTAACTTATATAAAAGTAGAAGTTAAATGACTCATTCATTTGATAAGATAATTACATCATATGAATGAATTAGACAGAAATTGAGAACAGTGTAAGGTTTGTCTTGTTCTAGGTGCTAACACCAAGCTTACCTTTGATCTTCCTCTGGTGTGTTGGCAGACAGCAGTGACATAATGGTTGATTTCCCAGTTCCCTGCAGGCCAATGACTCCCACCACCAACATGTCTGTCTGGTCCCTCAGATACTGCAGCACATCACAACAAAACACAACTTTCTCTAAGTTCATTCAGCACACTTTAAATCAGACCTTTTAATTAACCCATTCCACAGTGATTAGTTAAACTAGTAAAAAAGCGTCACTCACCTCCATGGCACTGTCACACCAATTCATCTGATCATCCACCAGCTTAATACTGTGCTTCATTTTCTCTGGATGAAGGAGTTTAGACTGACCGACCATGGCTGAAAATCACAAACAAAGAAGTAATTTTCCCTTCTTTACACAACATTCAGCTGGGTTTAGTTTTAGGTTGTATTCATACATTGGCAATAAATACATAACTAGAAGGTGCAGTAGAGTAATAGGAAGCCATTGTCACAACTGCTTGTCAACAGCTGTGACAAGCATCCTTCTGATTGTTTCAATGAAAGGACTGCATTCAAATAAACAGCAATTTGGAGGACAGCCATTGAGGTCGGAGGCTGAAAATTTGCTTACAAATTGCTCTCAGCAAATCAGGTGTCTCAAATATTTTAAACTGCAAAACAGAAAACTACCATTTAAATAGACTGAATGCTAGCCAAAAGGGATGCCTCAAACAATAACCAGGTCCATGGGTGATCAAAGTCTATAGCTGCCTGTGAGTACTGTAAAAAAAAAAAATGGTTATGCAACTAAATATCAGTTAAGAAATTTACAAGAAAAAGAAAATTTTAACACATTTTTTCCTAAGTTTATACAGTAAATGTTAAATAAGTTAAATAAATAAACAGACACTGCTAGTTTAATAGCTTTGTATGCTGTTCTCCTCACTTTCTGTAGAGTGAAGACCTTTTTTTTCTGGAAATAAAATAAATGATAGGGATTTTAAACACCACAGAAAAAAGAAAAGAAGGTTTTAAAGCTATACTGACTTACGGTCCACAGCATTGCCAGATGCAGAAGCCCCCATTCCTCGGTTTTGGATCTGATAAACAGGTTGTGTGGGTCTCTGACCTTCCCTTTCTACCTTAGAAGAAGGTCCAAGACCAGAGGACTGAGCTGCTGCCTCAGGAGGTGTCCCTGGCTTCCCTCCATCATCCCTGGCTTTCATTAGCATTATGGGCTTTTCCAGGAGTGGAGCTCCACTAACAGGTGCATTCTGTGATGGTTTGGCCTTAGAAAAATACCCCAGAGAATTAATCACGTGGGGTTAGGGTAAGAAACACTTATAAAGTTGTCATAGACACAAGGCTGATAGAAAAGCTTGTTAAAAGCAACTAAATACAAACAAACTGACCTACCCTTTCACTTGGAGGCTTTGCAAGAATGATGGGTGTTTTTTGGATGAGGGGGCCTGGTGGATCCTCACTTCCATCCTGACCACGAAATTGTACACACACATATATACATATATTAACAGTTTATCTCATAAACAGGACGTGGTTCCTTCTTTAAAGTGTATGTTTGTAGTACCCTTCGTTCTCTCGGCTGGTATTCCCGTTCGCGGCTAGGGCCAGACAGATTTTGTCCCGGGGGTCCATCTCTCTCTCCCCGGCGTCGCCTCCTTCTCCTCCCTTGTCCGTACATCCCGGGCTGGCTGTGACCGGACTCTGACATATTAGTAGCTGTCAAATATACAACAGCTAACGGTAGGAAATCAGTTAAACCAATTACTGAATAGTTTTAAGCAAAGTCGATGTATAGCCCACTTGTAAACATATGTAGCTAGCACTTCCGGGTGGTATGCTCGTTTATCAATCTGATGCTCACCGTTACAGTGCGCAGGGGCGGGAATAGTTAAATACCATATAACTCCGCTCGCGTGGAAATCGCTTTGAAATTAAACAAACAGCCTTTTCCGTCTACTGAACAAGCTCGTACTAAAATGTGCATTTTACAATTTGTTCCGCTCACTATAAGACTCGACACATCGGTTTTGTTTGGGTATGTTCTTAGTGTTCTCCTCTTGCTAATATATATATATATATGAATATATATATTCGTTATTTTATTCGTAAAGTTTGTTAATAGACTTGCTTCTGTATTTGTAGCAACCACTACAAAGAATTTACTCACAGGGTAAGTACAATTACTTTTCTCCATTTTCGGATTTTCATTTGGAAATACTTTTGAAACCTTTTATCTTCCATTTCCCCTTCAAAATAATACACTGTTTTAAATGTTGGCCTATCACATAAATCTCAACAAAATACATTGAAGCATATTAAAGTCATGTGACAAAACTGTACATTTTAATGGCGGTCGAATACATTGTTAAGTCAGATTTCAAGTAGAAACGCTAATCTGAGCATCATTTTGCATTGTGGTAGTTGTATGTTCTCCTCTTCCGGTCTAAACAGGATGTGGGTGGAACCGGTATGTTCTCGGACGCCATCAAGAAATGTCCCCCAGTTTGAAAATATGAGTTTTTTAAAAAATATATATTTATTATCCGTTTTGATGTGAAGTTCAATGCTTATAATATTACTTAAACCACAACTTCTGACGCACGCCAAAAACGTCTTTTTCAAAGTGTGAAATGTTTGTTATTTAAATCTACCTCATGTGAGGAATTATATTTTCTGTGCTCACCCTTGACCAAGTGAAAACCGTTGGTAAGTACACAGTACCTGTGCAGGTAGTTAGGTATACTGCGGATTTACCCACTAACATTGTTGTAACTAGAAATACTTTTTAACATTCGGTTTAGTATTTACACATGTCTGAGGGAAAATTATGGACAATTAGTGTTAACATTGTACGTGTTGGTCTATTTAGGATTATTTAATAATTTGTAAATTGATAGACACCAGATATCAGATTCTTTGGAGCGGAGGTGTATCACTTTAAAAGCATATGGACAGAAAGTGTGAAAAATCCGTATTAAGTACACGCTAACCACGCTGTAAGGCTACACACATGTGAAAAGTTAACTCGTAAATGGTAACTTTTAATGTTTAAACCAAACTTAGCTGGGACATGAGCAAAACTGTTCCATATAATGGGATAAAATTAGATTCATAATGGTGAAAATGTACTCTTACGTATTACATATTAAGAAAGCAAGAGAGTGAGACCTGTTCAAATGCTAATTAGCAAAATAAAGCAGAATGATACGAACAAAAAGCATGTATATTACAGAAAGGGTGATATATTTAAACCATTTACTCCTGTTCATCTAGATAATTATTTACAACAAATGAAAACCAAAATTTTAATTTAGCAGAAAATTGGAATATTATGTAAGAGCAATAATGCATTTATTAAATATATATATATGTATATATACATAATTATTAAATAATACGTGTTTTGACCTCCAGTACTTACTGCATCAGTGTAGCATGGCTTTTCAGATTACTTTAATAGCAGCTCTTAGCTTGTCTGATGACTTTCATCTTCCTCCTAGGTAAGATAAGTTTGCCAGCCAGTCATGCTCTGCAATTCCCGGCTTTTTAAATACTTGGTACTTTTAGGGGTGTGAGCAAGTATCAAGTACTGTTGGGAAATAAAATCAGCATCTTTATAAAGCTCTAGGTGAAATGTAAATGTTTCTTGTAGATGGCTGAAAGGAGTTTGGGCTTGATAAAACACAATGAACTAAGATCCACAGATGACATTGCCCCCAAATCATCATTCCCTGTTAAAACTTCACACTTGACAATAAGCAAATTTTGTGCTTATCCACATTTCCTCCAGACTCTAGTATCTTGATATGATGAAATGGTTGTTTCTGATTCCAGAATGGTTTAATACAATGTAAAGTTGTAGACTTTGTCCTGTGGGTAGTGGCTCTTGAAGCACTAACTTCTGCCACAGTCTTTGTGAATCTCCACTCCTAACTCTTGAATGGCCATTGTTTCACAATCCTTTTTGGACTGAAGTTTTACCTATTGTTCATTATTTTCCACATCTTTCCTTCCATTCAGGTTTACAATATTATGCGTGGACGGGCCTTTCGCAATAAGCAATAAATCAGTTAATCGCATGATAAATCAAAACGAGCTCAATCATTTCCATTTGCATGATTTTTCTTTTCTCTCTCTCTGTTTCTACCAAAAATTGTATGACAAACTTCTTCAGTCTTGTGTGTTGGTCTAAACTAGCCCTAATGTTGAAGGATAATTTTGTTTGCAAATACTTTCCAAAAACTTTCATATTATTTGTTGTTTCTATTGTTTTGTTCATTTATTTTGGATATTTAAAATGTCCGCCAGTTTCAGTGTTAAATGTTCATCACAATTTAAAGTTACTGATCTTTGCAAATGACTTTTTGCATTATTATGCCATTGTTATCATATTACCTGAAAATGGTCTCAAAGCAACAATTTTATCATTTTCCGGAATAACTTCTGGGACAATTTATCGCCCAGCAAAATTAGTTATTGTGACAGGCTTGTGGTTGGATACAGCACACTGTGAATAGTCAGACTCTTTAGCAATAACTTTACCATGTTTCCCAAGGCTGGCAGTCGCAGGTGGCTAGAGGTCTTTCACAAAGTTGTTACGAGATTGTCATAATAACACTCTTCTGTAGTTCTGTGTGCATTTTTCAAAAAATAAATTTGGGTTTTAATTTCACTTCATTGAAATTAACAGAATTAATTGAAATATAGTGTTCTGTGTGCAATAAATCTGTAAAAAAAAATGTTTTAAATTTTATTACTTAGATAAACAAATTTTTCCATAATGTAATTTTTGAGGCACACATGTATATGCTAGACAAGTTCAAATTATATTTAGAACTGATTAAATCTTCTCTACTTAATTTCCAGGGAGCCAGAGGCTGGCCTGGGCAGCTTCGTGTGTCTGATGCCGCTGATGAGCAGTCCTGGGTAAATGTACATAATCGCAGGTGAATCGTGAACACTCAGACACCAAATGTTTGGCAAGTGGCTAAACAAATCTGCAGCTTGATGTTGCACTTTCAGAACTGCAAAATCCAAATTGTCTGCCCGGTCTGGAGAAATTTTTTCATTCCTTGAAGACTCACACCATGTCGCTAGATAACTTTGGGGGCGTGCAAAGAGCCACACTGCAGACTTTTCCTCACTTCTAAATTGTGTTCTCTTATGTTGGAGCATTTCTAGTCACATCATTGTGCAACAAAGCGCAAAATCTGATCGCTATTGCTCGGTATCAAATTTTAAGTACTTACCAAATGTTGGAGATGTATCGCAAGGCATCTGAATACACTGTGGAATATGAAGTCGGTGAAGATGATGAGGAGACTGTCACCCAAAGTGACTCTGATGAGAAGACGTCCGATTCTTGTGAAACATCTGAATACTCTGATTCTGAGGAAACTGCTCTACCTCCCCCCATCAAAAATGGAGAAACCTGCAGCAAGTGTGGTCGGGGACCTTTCAGGTCGGTGAAGCGCCATTTGCTTTACTGCCGTGGGGTGAAGGACAAGTTTCAGTGTGTTTTGTGCAAGCACTACTTTTTTACTGAGGACGCTCTACAGGAGCATCACATGCCCCTGTATTTGTGTCACAGCTGTGGTCAGGTTCTCCCCACCAAGAACTCTTTCAGCCGCCATCCGTGTCCCAGGGGAGTCAAATCCACTTTGGTGCTCTTCTGCTCCGAGTCGATGCCGAAGGCGTGCAAAATATGCAAATCCTTTTTCTCATCTGATAAAGCTTTGTCAATCCATCTGACCAACGTTCACTCATCTGAAATCAGCACCAAACAGTACATCGTTGCTGATTCATCTCTGTTGGCAGGAGCCACGAGCGTCCAAACCCAGGCTGCTAAGAGGAGTCTATGTGTTGGTCAGGCTCATATAGATCCCACCACCCCAACTACAGGCACTCAGGGCTCCGAGGCAGTAGAATCTTCAACGGTCTCCATTCTAGCCCTGTTTGAGAACGAGAGCCAAGAGTGGGCTCTGATGAAGCGGATGAACACAGGATGGCGCTCTAAAACGCCCTGCTGCTGCAGGCAGTGTGGCGCCGTCTTCCGGCAACCTTCCTTTGCCATCAGCCACCGCTACCTCCATCGAGGCCAGCGCTCCTACCTCTGCCAGTGTGGACGCGCGTTCAGGCACCAGCTGCACCTCCTGCGACACTGCGTTCAGCACGCTGAGGCCTTGAGCTACATCTGCGTCGGCTGCGGTGACACTTTCTCTGGAGCAAAACTTCTAACGCGCCACATAAACGGTAAACCATGGAGAGGAAATCAACGTGGACGGACAGTGAAAGGAAGTGAGAATAAAAAGTGCAGGATGCCCCTGATGTGTGACTGTGGACTGGTGTTTTTAAGGCCTTCGGCCTACATATGGCACCAACTTAAAAACAGAACTAAAAGGAAGAACCTTTGAAGAAGTGCAAGGTCGTTGCATGTTTTGGTTTAATTAGAAACCAGTGATGAAAAACCAAAAACCTATAGCATTTTTGATCTTCAATTGAAGATGCAAAATCTTGAATAAAAATAACAGTTGTCTATTTGATTTTCAATTGAAAATGCTAAATACATTTTTGTTCATTTGTTTCTCCAAATTTAGAATATAAAATCTTCAGTCTAGAGAAATTAAATATGTGCCTGATTTCTCTACTGTTCTCACACACTTTCAAACACTATGCCACATAGGTTTGGATTTTGTTTCCTGTTCATAATAAACACTCTATAAACTTCACATTTTTTGTTTCTTTTATCTTTGTCTAATATTTACACTTGTTTAACGCATTTATGCATGAGGAAAGATGCAACATACTTTTTATTTACTTTTCTTCACATCCAAATAGTTCAAAGTAAACTGAGTTAAATCAATTTCCCTAGTAAAAGACTTGATAACTTTGTTTTTATTTTTTGTTTAAGTATTTCAATAACATCCAGTTTATCTTAAGAATTAATACTGAAGAAAAGCAGGTTGGTAATAGTTTTTGTTTTTTAGAACTAGAATTTTTTCAGGTAGTTACAATATTGGATAATTTGTCAAGTGAATTAGCAAATCATAACGATTTCTAATCTGTTATAAAGTACTATGATTTTTTAAAAAAGTACAGTCTAGAAAATCTTTATTATGTAGGATAAATCAGTCCAGACTTCATACATCTATTTTGTAGGTTTTGAAAGAGAAATAATTTAACTTTGTCCAAATGACAAGAAATCAGTGAAATAACAATGTACTGCTGGATTATAAGGCAACTTTTGTGCTTTGTTGTTTCGTGATTGTTAGAAAAATAATGAGCCTCCCAATTCAAGCTTTTTTTTTCAGCTTTTAGGAAAAACATTCAAACAGATTGGGGAAGGAACAAGCTGACCCGGATTCATTATTTTGAAGTTCAACGGGAATAAACACGTTGCTTAGTTAACACTTGACCACTAGATGGAGCCATCGAGTAACTCAGGCAGTTCTAAGCCAAGCTTCTCATCAGACAATATTAGTATTATATGTGGCTACTGCTTTTTATGTTCCTACTGATTTATGTCAAAAATAATAAATAGATATTTTCTCTTAAGGCTTGGTGATTAATCTTGCATTTTGTGTTCTGGAATGCATATTTTAGAACCATGGCTCGGGATCACCGGAGCAAGGAAAAAATAAGACCATAGCGCTTGTTTGAAATTATGTCAAAATTTAAGTGTTTGCAAACAGAAAGCACTGAAATAACCAGTAAACAACAATAAAGAAAAAAGCAATTTGAGGTTTTTCTAAAACCTAGAGAGAAAATTACCACAAAAAATAAAATAGAACAAAAAATATCTCAAATTCCACAGGAATAATGTAGTAATAATTATTCATAAAAAAGTCAGTTTAGACAAACGTTGATGATATAATGTAATCTACAGTTCTTTTAGATCAGTTCTTTGTGCACGGTCACAAATACATTTGCCTCACAGCACAGCAGACTTCCCAAAAAACTTTGACAGTCCCACTTTCTGAAGATGTAATTCATCTGTGACTTTACAGAATGAGTCACTGAACGGCATGTGCAACGCTGAGCCAGTGCATGAGATGTTTACTGAAGCAGTTCTCCAGCAGCTCTGGGCAGCCAGGATTTGCAGGCGCTTCAGACGGAAATGCTACAGACACCGACATGTAGGAAAAAAAAAAAGGTGCTTGCAGCCATGTCACCTGCAAAAGAAGGAAATAGTGAAAAAACCTTCTACTTTCTACCAAAACTGGAACATTTCACTTCAGCTCAGCTACCACATCCTGCCGTCTTTGTGTTATCAGCAGATCTGTGCAGCAGCATTGTCGCAAGCTGCTGCTGTAAGTCCTGTTTACCTGATCTCAGGGTTCCGGTGACGTAGGACCTCAAATAGCAGCTCTGAGGTCTGCTGGAAGCAGCGAGTCAGCTCATCCAGCTTCTGCTCCATGAAGAGAATCCTCTGCTCCAGCTCTCGATAGGAGTTGTTCCAGTTGGCGCTGAGGTCACACATGATCATCTGCATCTGATGGAGACCAATGTACAAAACAAATGCACATATTTTTATTGTTTTTGTTTTTTTTTTAAATAAAACAAAAACAAACAATACTGTAATATAAAACTTCAGTGCTTCACTCTCCACATTTTGTTATTCCAAAATGGAGTAAATTCAACCTCATCTAAAGAGAATGTAATTTTTATTTGCAATTAGATGTTTCTAAAACTTGGTTCAATTGCTTCTATAGGATTTGAAGAGCATCCACCCGCTTATTGATGAATGAGTCATGTAAGCAACGATCAAACTACTACAAACTCAGTGGGAAGACTAATGGCTTGAGAGTTGAAAATAGACCAGTGACAAATGGCCACTGCTAAAGTAGGTGGCTGTATACAGAGCACTGCATTAAAGGTTGAGTGGAAGGAAAATATGTTGCACAAGCAACTATGACAACCTTTATGGAGATGCTAACTTTTTTTTCCACCACAATCTGCCATCTGACCTAGATCTTCACTAGCTGGTTTAATGTTTTAATGACCAAAAAGCCTTTGTCTTTGTAGAGTGTCCAGACAAAAGCCACTCCTTCATAAACGGCACATGGCTGTCCAGCTGGAGTTTTCAAAAAGACATGCGAAGGATTGCCAGACCACGAGAAATAACTTTCTGGTCTGATTAGACAAAAATATAACTCTTTGGCATGAACACCAGACTTTAATTATTATTTTATTTTATTTTTTTCAAATCTTTATGTCTCTAAACCTGAGTCATCATATACAAGAAGACCAGAGAATGTAAATGGTGCAAAAGTATTATGCAAATGAGTGTGATTTCTGAGCTTAGAATTTTAAATATATTTGCAAAAATGTCACATTGACCTAATGAAGTATGTGGAGTTTTAATGAGTGCAGGGGAGTAGGATGAATTTAATTAATTTTGGAAGAGAGTTGTAACATGAAATGTGGAAACAGTAAAGCATCTTCATCTCATTATATTAGAATTTAATTTTTTAAAAAGTTGATTTATTTCAGTTTTAAAAGTCAATCTCATATTCTGTAGATTACACAGAATGAGATATATTCTGTATTTACTTCTGTTTATTTAGCTTAAAGCTAGATTAAAAACCTAAAATTAAATTTCTTAGAAATGTTGATATTACAGAAATGTCTTAGCCAACTTGGTAATTGTCCAGCAGACAGTCATGAAGTCCTTCAGAAGGACAGTTAACTATGGAAGATCATTGCTGAAGGAGCTTGCTATTCGCAGGGAGCTTTATCTTAGCATGTCAATAAATAGTTCAATGTAAGGAAGAAGTTTAGGACGAAAAGCAGCAGAGATAACTGCTGCCTTACAATAATTGCAAAGCAAAGTCCATTTAAGAGTTTGGGAGAATCAAAGACGTTTTGCAATGCGGCTGGAGTGGTGACAGACAGCCACCGCACAGATGTATCCAAGACATGGACCGGAGCACTTCATGCTTCCCCCTGCTGACAAGTTTTATGGAGATGCTAATTTTGTTTTTCAGCAGGACTTGGCCCACTCTGCCAAAAGTATCGATAGCTGGTTTAATTATTGTGGTATCACAGTGCTTGACTGAAAAGCACCCACACAAATCATGAAGAAAAAAACATCAGATACAGCAATGCTGATGAGCTGAAGTCCAGGTTGCTATGACAACCTGGACTTCCTTAACACCTCAGCTGAGCTACATACTGATCTCCTTCATGCCAAGCTGCACTGATGCAGTAACTCATACAAAATGAGCCTCAACTAAATACTGGGTCCACTATATACTACAAAGTACATTCATACTTTTCAGTAAGCTTATCTTTCTGTATCAAAACCCTTTTATTTTTGTTGATCTTACACAATATTCATTTCAGAAGCAGAATTTCAAGCTCAACATAAAAAATATGCTTGCAATACATAACTTTGTGTGCAATGGGTCTGTGTGATGTAGGACCTTTAATGTTTTTTAACTGAATTACTGAAACACCCTTTCAGATAGATTTTAATTTAATGAGATCCACTTACTTATTTTTGCATTCAGTTTGTATTGTTTTCTTTCTGTGTCTTACTGTTGAGATTGTTTTAGTGTTTTCCTCTAGTCCTGTACTTAGAATGAATGATGTTCAGCAGATTTCAGTGAGTAAAGGATGCAGTGAACTGATTTCACTGAATGTCTTCCATAGAGCTAAACAGCCAGCTGCAGACTGAATTACAAGTTTCCATTCTTGTGGGCTGTTTAACCCTCAGCTTATTTTCCATGTAACTCAATCAAAAGCTCTGTATAAAACTGTATATTAATGGTCCTCTGTTTTATATAATTTTCAAAAAGCATCTGAACCCTGATTAGAAGTAAAGAAAACTAGATAAATGTGTTGTTTCTTATATCTTTGATGTAAAACAGTTACTGTATGTTCCAGCTGGCGTTTACCTTTGGGAGGTCCACCATCTCGCTGACATAATCTCTCAGTTTTCTTTGTTTGAGGCGTAAATGTCGAAATCTGTAGAGAAATAATAATAATTAAAAAAAACATGTTTCTTAGATATCAGTCATGTAGAGGTATTTCAAACATAAACACCTTTGTATTTTATGATTCAGTATGTTGCACCTAGAGACAGAAGTGGATCAAATTAGTCATTTCTATGGCACAAAAAAATTCTTTTGGATTCAAAGTCCTTATCTAAAGCCAATTTTATCATGTTTTGGATCTAAAAGCTCCTGTAAGCGATCTAGATTGCTCATCTGAAGACACAGCGTCCCAATTTTGGACAAATATACCAGTCCTGGCACAAGACGGTCCAGTTAGGGAAAAGAATATGCTGACGAGTATTCCACTAATCAGCGCGGAGAGGGTCATGCTGAGTTTGTTAAACAGCTGTAAAACATTGCCCGGGGAGGAAAACGGATAAATTTAGCTCCACAGATGGACAAAAGCAGAAGTACAAAGAAAACAGATTTATGGAAACCAATATTGTGATCGGTGCTTGGCGGCCGAGAACATAATGAGGTGATGGAGTCTCATTACAGTAGACAGTAATTCCCGAGGTGTGGAGGTTCCTCCTGCTCTCATACTTTCCACAGGGTGTTTATTTGTAATGGTTCAGCCCAGTTTGAAACAGGAAGCACAGGCCCTTCCATGCAGGCTAACGGAGAGCGCCCTCACACATGTATTCCTGTTGACATAATAATGGAGCTCTTAATCACACTTCTGAACTTCCTGGCTTGTGCAATCCACTTGTTCTTGGAGTTTGGGAATTCCATATTTACAAGAAATACAAAACTTGGAAGTCGTCTCAACATAATGACTTGTGTTCAGTGTATTATTGATTAGTGAATCTTTAGGGATGAAAGTTTTATTGATAATTATTTTTAATTGGTCACTTGCTAGCAGGAACTTTGACTTGGGCTCAAAAGAAGAGTGTATGCGTGTTCACACATGTCCCGCTAACACCAGACTTGCAAGTCAATCTCATTTGGTAATCTAAATTAGCCATTGCAGTTGGAGAATCAGGGTGCTCACACCAAGTTAATGGTCCATAAAGTACACACTGCGAGGCATACAAACGCCATCATCCTGTAGCTCCTGCCCAGGTTTAAACACACTGCCACCACTGTCCGACTCACACACTCACACTCTGATGGCTTCCAGAAGACATCGCTGGTGTCGTCGATGCTCGTCCCGGCTGCCCTTCGCCGGGCTAGCACGGTGCAGCAGCCAGCATTCTCTCAGAACATTAGCAGCAGCATGCCGGATCTGTATTAGAACGCAGAGACAAAATGATAAGATCGTTAAGATAATGTCAGTCCATCTTTAACATGTTGCACAACACATTTAAACACTTTAACTGTCCCATATTTGCAAATATCGACCACAAACCTCAATATATTCAGTGGGACCAGCACAATGTAATGCATAATTGTGAACAGTGCAGAAGGAAAGCGATACATAATTTTCACAATTGTTGAGGAATAAACGTGATTCAAAAAGTGTGTATATGTTCACTAGAAAGTGATTTTTTTACCCTTTGCTCTTCGCAAAGTAGTTCAAGCTCAGTGATCCTGGACACAGAAGCAATTTTCAGATCTTACCAAACGTTTCAGACTGGATTTAGATCTAAGCTACTTTAATTTATGAATGTGCTTTCATCCACACAAGAAGGTCTTCAGTCCCCGACAGTCAGTGCTCTGTCGCCTTAAGGTTTTAACACACCTGAATCATATAATTAGCTCTAACAGGACCTTGCAGAAAATCGCCACCTAATGAGGAAGAAAGCTGTATAACTCAGTTTTTTCGTCAGAACAGGGACACACCTAGAAGTTGTAGGACACCAGCACTTGATGACTAAAACTTTGTCCCGAGTCTTTCGCAGCCTCAGGATTTCTTCCAGGATTGTCTTGTACTTAGCTTCATTCATTGATGTCAACAGATTCTGAGCTTTGGGTTTCTGAAGCTCCTTCAAAGCTACCATTCAGCTGCTCCTCTATTTAATGCTCTTCCTTCTTTGTAGAAAATATGAAAACCATGAATAATTTTCCTTCTACTTCCCCACTAAACACTACTTTGTTACAGTCTATGACATAAAATGTCAACACCATATAGTTCTATTATGACTTTTACAAACCACTCTGTTGGCCAATATGCTAAGCAGATTCCTCATATCTTTTCGAAAGGACATAAAAGCATCTAAGGCAGCTGATTAAATTCAGATAGTCTTTCCTGTTTCACACTTTCTCTCTTTGGTGAACATTTCAGAACCATAACTTAAACTTCTTAATGTCACAAGACCCAACGGCCCACATTCGGGTCTTGCAGCACTCTACCCTGTGATTCTATTTGCGTCCAGTTTGTTTTCCGGCACAAATCGCTACAACTGCCCTGTTGTGATGTCACTCCGGCCCTGTTGAGGTGGTTATTAATATAGCCTGTCAGTGTCCGCATCCGGATATCTTCCTTGTTCCCTTTTGTGATAGTTCTGAAGGATGCATGCGCACGCACAGAGATGCACCTGGAGACAGGATGCAGCCACGAGAGGAAAGGAAATGGTTCTATTCTCCAAACAGTGCCGCTACTGCATGTGGTGAGGAGAAATAGCTTTCCTTAGAAAGCCTAAGCAGATGCTAACACTATGATGTCATAAATATGCATTTTCTTCAACGTAGGGTCTTAAATAAGTCCCTTTGAATTAAAACTCTGATTTCTAATCAAGCAACAGTTTAAAGTACAGGCTTCCACTTTTCAAATTCCTCTGCAGGCCACGTTTAACAGAAACACCAGAGTAAGCTAAGTTTCCTGTCCGTCCTGCTCCGACCTGAACTGACTGAAGCTTCTTTCCTGTCAGAGATAAGATTATTTCCTCTGTTTGACGCCTTGAAAGAGCTCTAAAGAACTTGGCAGGCCTCATCTTCCTCCCTTATCCCCTCCTCACACTATCCTGTTCTCATGTGTGTATATCAATTAGGGAATAGAAAAGTTACGAAAGCAGAATCAGCAACAGAATGATGACGCATACTTCCCGAAACTTTAATATATTTCCTTTAACTAATGGGTGTAAGATAATTTTAGGGCTCTTGTATTGTTTTTTTATTATACCTGATTAGCTGTTAAAGAGTCAACACCTTGGGTCAAAATTATTTAAACACATTTTGTAGTTCAGAGCAATTTTGTAGTTTAAGAGTTGTTGAAGGTTTTTTGTAAAGTTTTTGTGACTGAATCGATTCCTATCAAATGAACAGATGTGTTTGTGCTTTAGCTGAATCAGTCTTTTCTTGTTAAAAACATTGACTTGTAAAAAAAAAAACAGTTCAGGACAAACTTATCTGGATTTACAGTAGCCTTAAAACACAATGTTCCCGTGATGCTGACAACAACTAAAAAGACAGACACAATGTTCCTTTCAGTGCATTATCTCACAAGTTTTGGATACATAAGTTTTGGGTAGGTTACATATCTTCTCCTCAACGGGAAGATAAAGAAATAAAGAAAAAGGTAGATTAAATGATGAACAGAGGAAGAAAAACAATAATTCTTGTTTTTAAGAAATATGGAAAAGGGAACCTGCTACTTTCACTGCAAATTAAATTAACTTTGAATAGTATGAATAGGGATGAAATTAACATGAAATTAATTCAATCTTTAAATTATGACTTATTTAACACATCATTTTTTAATTATGTATTAAATAATGCTTAAAAATGTAGTAACCACTTATCCATGTATTTAATGTATTCCAATATTATTTAAATGTTTATATTTGTATTGTAGTGGAAAATTTTAAGATTACCATATGATTATGAGTAAAACGATGCATAACAATAAAGGAAAACATGACAAATGTCTGAATGTGTGGATGAAAGAAGCTTTTTTTCTTCTCACACACACTCACACAACACATCACTGTCTGCACCGGTTCTGACCATTGAAAACGATCAGTAGTCACATTTATGAGATAATGAAAAAGAAAATATGGGTCCAAATGTTTGTAATGTATTGATTACCATGTGGAACATTTTGATTTTTCTAAAAGAGGAAGTTTTAATTGTCAACATATTCATTTCACAGATCATGAAACATTTTGTTCTTAATAATCTAATAATAATTTACGGTGTCATTTAAATAAAAAGCAGCCCTCCGGGCCCCAACACCACGCTATCCCCTCCAACTGCTGCAGTAGCACCGCTGGCTCTCAGCGTTTTTTTTTTTTTTTTTTTTTTTTGTGTGTTTTGTTCATTACCAAGTTTGGCTGCTGCATATTCTGCTTTATTATACACTCAATGTTTAAGGTATCGAACACATTTGCTGAAGGAGAGTTAAAACCGACCCTTTTAGAAATCTGGATGTCCATCATGAAGAAGTGCACATGCTTCTCTCCTTTGTTCAGCGCCAGCTTCTCGGTAACGATGGCCACCAGCATAGCAGTGCAGGCAACACCCTGAAACCCAGAAAGACACACAAAAACATTTAGCGCTGGTTTCACTACAGACCCTCAGTTAATAATTAAAGTTTTGTCAGAACACCAAGCCATTAAAATGATGGTAACTTTACCATGTTAGTATTTGGGATGCTACCCTCAAAGGAAATCAGCTAGTCATTGAAGTTGATGTTGATCCTCGTATCCTAATGGTTACTACTAATAAATCAAGTTATATTTATGAAAAGAGAAGTTCTGTAGTTAAACAGAAGTTCTAGACTCCATAATTGTGTGGTTTCCTCTGAGAATAACTTGCTATTATTGGACAAGGATTTGCAGTTTTCCAAAAATCCATTCACAAACACAACACAAAAAGATGTAAAACAGTACAGATACACACAACAATGCACTGAGCTAAAGTCCACAATAGTTAATAGGAGTTAACCAGTTTTTACCTGGTATTCTGCTTTTTGGCTTGCAATAGAGAGAGAGAGAGAGAGAGAGAGAGAGAGAGAGAGGAAGAAGGACAGAGAAAGCATGATCATAAGAAACGTTCGGGCAGAGTTTTGAAAGATGTTTATTCTTTACTTCAGCAGCCACCAAACATCCATCATTACATCGTTTGCGAAACCCCAGAGGTAGAAGCTCTTTCATCGGATCCATCTACACACAGCGATGAACTGTACACACAGTTGTCAACCCCTGGAAACAGCTGCAGTCCAATCTTTTGCAGGCTTCCAGCCATATCACAGGTGTGAGCATCACTACCTATAACTCCCAGGACTTTCCCGGTGGGAGTCGGAAAAAAAAAAATTTCTAACTGTGGACACAGGTTTGCACTCCCTCCTGCTGTAGTGGTGCCAAATGCAATAAACCTGGTAAAAATGGATATGGTGGAAAGTTTTCTCTTTTAGTGGAAACTTATAAAACGAGGCAGAAAGAAAAATATGAGATACAGAGTGGTTGTTTTCCACTCTATCACAAAGGTGTCTAAACACATCCAGAACCACCAGAGGGATTCTGATCTGGTTTGACTTGAATTCAAGCTGGCAGAGAAGTTTGTCGCTTTTTCAGAATCCGCCACACCTCATCGTCAGTGACTTAATGTTTGTCTTGCTGTACAATCTTCTTGTTTTATTACACATATGTATTTAATCTTTAACTTTGTTTCTGACCTTTCTGAACACCTGCTGTCATAGGAACATTAGTTTTAATTCACTTTGTATAAAAGAAAAACAAACAAACAAAAAATACATTAATCCCCCCTTTAACCTTTTCACGTTTTGTCAAGTTACAGACACAGTCTTTGAATTACCTGGGATTTTATGTGATATACAAGAGAATACAAACCTTGCCTGATTTGGAAGAAAATATATGAGTGATTTCTGGAATATTTTAAAAACCTGAAAAGTGTGATGTGGATAGTTTGTCAGACACCTCTGCTCTGCTACCCCAGATCCAGTGCAACTTCCTCCTTCAGAATCCAGGTGTGCGCAATGTGATTTGAATAAAGCTGTTAATGGCTAAGAGGCCTGTTAGAGAATATTAGTGAACAAACATGTCCATGGAGACCAAAGAACAAAGCAGACAGGGAAGAGATAGAGTTGATCTAAACATATTTAGGCTATAAAACAGCATCCAAACTACTGAGCACTACTGGTGCTCTCACAGAGCCAGCCATCTGCTAACTGAAAAAGTGTGGCACAACCCAAACTTATGCAGCTATTCCCATGTAAACCTACTAGACAAGATAGCACACATCTCCTGTCAGCAGCCCAAAGGTCCATATTAACTCAGGAGGAGCCGCCATGTTCCCGTGGAAGAGTCTGTTAACAGGACTACTGTTAGGAAACTTCATAAAGCTGACCTTTTTAGGAAAATAGCAGGAATAAACCTTATATTGGTAGAAAGCTAAAAGACATCCTATTTGAAGTTTGGCTGAAGCCATGTAAGGGACACCACAACAATCATGGAAGAAGGTGCTCTGCTCAGATAAGTAAAACAAAAAACCTTCCAGTCTCCATATAAATTATGTGTGGCACCAAACTAACATGTGACATCAATCCGAACGTAAAATCTTAACTACAAAACATGATGACTGAAAAATCATGATGTGGGGATGCTTCACTTTTAACAAGGACAGGGAAGCTTGTCAGAGTTGCTGAAAGATGAATGAGGATGAATACGAAGCCATTCTGGAAGAAAACCTGGCGTAAAAAGACTGCAAGTTTGGGGAAGAAGTTTGACAGTCCACTTACAGCCAGAACTACAGAGAAATGATTTACATCAAAGAATATTCTTGCATTAGAATGGTCCAGTCAAAGTCCAGACCTAAATACAATAGGTAATTTATAGCAGGATTAGGAAAAATTATGTTAAACACATAAAATTCTGACTGAGCTTGACTTCTATCGCTAGATAAGCAAATGTTTTTGACAATAGAAGCAAATGATGCTTCTAGAAAGTACTGACTGAATGCAAATACTCACCCAGCTAATCATGTTTTTATGAGTAAAATGTTGAAAATCACAGATTATTTTACTTTCACTTCAAAATCACACTTCTTTGATTGTAAACTCCTATTAAGATACTTTTAATTTGTGGTTGTGACATGACAAAATGTGAAAATATTTAATAAGATCATATAGTATTAACTAACAATTGAGCTGCATTGCTTTCTAATATTTCTCACTGAGACCCTTTAATTTGTTCCCTCAAATAAGAAAAAGACAGCTAACTGTAGACCATGTGTGGAGCAAAGCTACAACACTTCATATGTTTGGTGTCCTCCTCCACAGTGACTTAACCTACAGCCGGGAAGCGTGCTGCAGTAAATGCATTCATGGCAGAACCCTTATGCATCCAAGAAAACTGGTTTCCCAGCACAGAATAAATATACTGCCAAAAGAAAGAAATTCAAAGACCAATTCCAAATGAAATAGGAAAAATCAGACAGAAAAAGGGGGGAAATGTTCTGTAACGGAGCAAGAAAGGAGTGAAACAAACCAGAGAAGAATAAATCTAAGAAACCTGGAACAAAGCTAAAAATATTTAGTTTGAGTCCCAGCAAAACAGATGAAAAAAACTCAACGAGGAGGTAAAGCATACATAACCATATTGCAAAACTATCTCATTAATTATGCTAATTAAATTAACACATATGCAAGTTGCAGTATGGCAGAGTTTTATACTCTAATGCCAGACAAAAGCTACAAGGTGAAAAGTGAAGCGAACATGCAGTTAAAACTTTTTCAAAGAGGAAATTGTTTTATGTACATTTCTAAAGCTGGTCAGCACAGCAGCCTGCACAATGCTTGGATACATCTGAATGATTGGTTTGGCCTTCCAAGCTGTTTCTCAGGTTGTGTTGCAGATTCTTTGCAATAAATTTAGCCTGAGTACAGCTTGATAAATGCCATATCAAGAAAGCAATAAATGAAACATTTTTTTTATTTTAATCTCTATTAATTATTTGTGTCTTACACAACAAAACAATTCAGAGGAATAAGGTAATTATACTCCTTGGCACATTCGTCTGTTTTACCAATCGTAAAGTAGCTAAAAGAATTCCCTTCTGTTTTAGAAAATGATGTTATATTTTCTACCCCGGTGAGAAAAGTACATCCTGGATTGCTAATTAAAAGAGTAATTATTGGTGAAGAATAAATTCAACAAAATTGAATTAATGCAAAATAGAATTGTGGTGATTTTGTAAAAACAATTACTTCATATTGTGGGCAGTTCTTTTACTGAGTAAAATCACTTCAAAAGAAGGTTTTTCTTTATTTATGAAAGCCGACTGCAGGCATTCTCATTTCTCCACTTTTTTCCGTACCACTTATCTACTTCTGCATCCCTGGTGCTATTAGAACCATTCTACTTTAACTATATGCTGCTCATTCAGGACATCACTGCTATGTCTTTAGATATTAATATCTCCTATGGTTTATGTAATACTCAGCTTTTTGTCATCACCTTGAGTCCCCTTGAAATGAATGGAAAATCCCAGAATTTCAGAAAAATTCTGCAAAAAAAACTTGCACTCTTTCACAGCTTAATACTTCCACGTACTTTCAGCTAGAAACACTATTACGCTCTAAAATGTAGTCTTCAACTACTTCTGTTTATCTCAGCTTTTCATATTTTTTTACAGATCTCATAAAATCCCTCTATACTTTTTTGCTCGCATTATGCTCGCCCTTCAGAAATAGCTTGTGTTACTGCAGCTAAACTCTTTTTACACATCCTACTTTCCATGAGCTTTTGACAAAATATGCTCACATCTTTCACAACTAAATGCATCACTGACTAAATTGGATCCATTAACTTTTTTCCCTAACAATTTAACATAAAATTAAAATGTTAGAAAATTAGTTTAAAATTACCAAAATGACACTGGTTAGATTAACCAGTGTGGTTGTATCGTGTGTTTTTTCAATGGAGGCATGCAAAAGCAAAGGAAGTTGATGGAAGATGTGCTGGAAAATGCAGCATAACCAACCGAATCAGCACATTGATAACTATCAGGCTAGTTATCAACGCAAATCAGAAGCGAGAAGTGGTTTTGTTTTTAATAAATGGAGAAGTGAAACAAAGATAAGACATCTCCATGCCTCAAGCTCGTCAAGTCAAGCGTCACTTTATCTCTTCTGGAGCAAATATAACAACCAGTTATATTTGAGAACCACAGAATTGCAGTTTTGTTTTAATCATTTTAAGACTCCTCTGTTTATCGTATGGTACATTATCTCAAGAAGAAATGAATCTATTTACCATGACACCGGTAAAGAGACACACCCCCTTGCCACAGCTGGTCTTGGGTGCAACGTCTCCGTAGCCCACAGTGAGGAAGGTGATGGCGATGAGCCACAAGGCAGTGTCCATTTGGCCCGTCGTCAGTGACTCGGACCGCCTGCAGATGAGAGAGTGGAAGAGGGACAGATGAGATGGAGGGCTCAGCTTAAAATGTATTTTCTATTGTCATTTTTGCTGTTAATCGCCAATCATATTTTCACAATTCTTTTCTTTTTTATGGCAGGTGTCTGTGAATTCCTAAAAAAAATCCTTCCATCACAAGGAAACATGACATTTTGGATGAAATAAAAATAAAAATAATTAACTGAGTTTTACACATCAATAAGAAGAATTTATGTCTATAGATGTTTGTGAATTTGTCAGCTGACCAATTTCTCTGATAAAATAAAAAAAATAATAAAAAAACAAGTTTGAGACCTTTAAAAGAGAAGCACATTTTTAAAAGTAATGCAGTGTAATATATTCAGTTAATCTCAAACCAAAGGAAAATACAGACCTGATGAATATTTACAGGACGCTCATTAATACTATATGATAATATAATCCTATTTATTGTCTCTGTTTGAGTTGGACTCACATTGAGGAACATTTGCATGAATAAAATAAAATTAATCGGAAAATAACAAAATTGATCGATTCTTCAGCGCTGAGGAATCCATCACTTTCTGTGTGTGTGTTCATGTTAGAGCAAACAGAATCCTGTATGTTGAATAAAGGCAGGGTTCACTAATCAGACTCTCTTATCAGTGAAGGAAGGGAACGATTACCATCATAAACTAGTAAGACATTGTAAAGAATAGGTGCACACACCTTAAAAATTATGAAAAATGCAAAGTGTAATGGCGACAGAGAGAAAAAGAAAGTTACTGTCAATACTTTTATAGGTGAAAAAAAAAGTAAACACACCCTTCTTTCTACCATAGGATTAACTGCAATTGGGACTATCTCCATAAAAACATGTTTTCTGTCTTATTTTTTGTTTTGTTTTTTTTGTTTTTAGCTTGGTTTGGTATATACGGGTGTGGGTGAACATAATGCCAAAAAGAAGTGGTATCAGTCTAAGTACAGGTTGTATGGCAATTTCCAAATAATATGAAGACTACTATCCAAATGACAAATTTAAAATGAGCAGAGGGAAAAAAAAATCCTGCGTTGTCATGTGGTTGGAAATGTTCTAGTCCACATAAATTTGAAGGAAAAGTATGTATGACATTGTGTTTGTCTCCTGTAAGTGGTAGGTAGCAGCAAGTGTGGGGAATATTTGGTATAGCAGTTCATTATGAAACGATTTAGAGGTCAAAGCACCTATTATTTTCAGCTCTAATGTTACTTTTGACAAGGAAAACAAGTATTGGTTTGAGTAAGACCTCTAATTAAGCTTTAAATATACAAATGACCTCACACCATGACAGCCAGAGGATTTAACTCACACAGAAAAGAACACCCATACAAGAACAACACAGAAAACAACAATGAAATTACTACTTATAATAAAAAAGGAGCTGAAGTTCGCTGCATTGGCTCAATTACATGAGCAAAGGTGATACCATCTTCTACAAACTACTGATATGGCAAACTGTGCTTAGTTAAAATTTAATTTGTCTTTCAAATGAAGTCAAATCCAAAATTCAAGTCCAATCTGTGATCCCATACAGGTAAATACAGTACATTATGAACTGTTCCACATATTCATTTTAATTCAAAGTACTGCAAAGCAGAAATCTAGAAACAAAATATATTAGTTTAACAATTTTATTATTTAAAATATTTAAATGTAGATCTAACAGCTTTGAATTTTGGGAGAATTTACATGAACTTCATAGAGATATATCTTTTTCAGACACAGTATTTGCTTTAGATTTTATACTTTAGAACAATCTTGAAGTACTCAGCAGGACTTGAGCCAGGTCGATTCATCTCCAGCCAAATATCAGCAACACATTTCCCCTCAGATGCAACCCTAAAGCTCTGTGCATTAAACAACCATGCAGCAGGCATCCTGATTTCCTCCATTTCTGTTGTTGGGAAGGTTGTTGCAAGTCAGTATATGACATGGAAATCTGCAAGTGCTCCAATTTCCAGCAGTGAAAAAGAAATTGACAGCTTAACTTTGCTAATGGGCTGGAGATGAGGGAAGAGTTTTTGTGTCTAGTAAAAATATTCTAACACTTTAAACTTCTTTTACATCTCATAAAATTGCACCCAAATGTGTGAGTAATGTAACAAAAAATTATCTTACTTTGCTCTTATTATGTGTTGTACTATCAACACAAAGTGGTGCCATTTTTATTTGTAAAAGTTTTTTAAAAGCATGCATCACTTTCCTTTTATGTGACATTCATGCACTACACTGTCTTGGTCTGTCACATAAATCCAAATAAAATGCATAAAAAAATATTTGTAATGTAACATAATGTAGGAAAGTTCAACAAATGCAACAGAAAGAATTTTACCACCTTTAAATAATAGATATTTGAGGTGATCTCAGTTCGTCACAAACCTTTGTAGTTTGACTTTATCATAGCAGAATCTATGGTGTGTGGTTTTGCAGACTTGAGGTTAGATTTGCATAATTTTAGATCTTGATAAAGAAGAGATCATTTGCATGTTAAAACTTTAATGTTGGAAGAGAAAGTTCTTTCTTTTTATCAATGAAAAATAATCAAAATGCACATAAGTCTTAAATGCACATAAGACTTAGAATAAACCTGAATAAGGTTTACCATTACGTTTTATTTTCTGCTATAAAACATAGCCATACTTTTGTTCTTTTTCACAAATCTACTCACACACACTCATCTCTCTTACCTCTCACACAGCGTCAGCATCCACGACGCTGTGAGCCAGAAAAGGAGGATAAACACCAGCAGCGTACGTGCCGGGTGTTTGTTCATCAGTACCTTAAGAACAAAGCGAAAGGTGAAGTTGATGTTGTTAAGAGAGCCAATGCTCCTGTAGGAGGCACTCAGGAGCACTTTGCTGTGCAGCAGGATGGCTCTGTGAACCAGGTAGAGGCGCAGGAACATGAGGATGGACAGTAGCAACTCCATGTCCAGCAGGGCCTTATCGTGGTGACTGGAAATACAGAGAGGAGCGGCGGAAGAGGAGTTGGCGTAGAGGTCGACCTCCCAGTACGAGCCAACTGGATGGATGACACAAACCAACAGCTCCAGGGTGATCACAAGAACCCTGTGACTTGTTATAGCTATTCTCCAGTCCACCTCCTTGTGATCAATGATGAACAGCTAGAAGGAGGAACAGACAGAGAAAGAAACTGGTGAAAATCGCACAAATTCACAACACTTCAGATGTTTTGCTCATATTTGATCTTAGTGAGAGTCCTTATCTACTGGTGATCCTGCAAGCAGCCATGCAATCATTTAAGAAAAATGAGTCTGTTTAGTGTTTCTGAAACACTACAATGAACTTACTGATCTGCGTGTGTAACATAATGTTACATTATATAACGCTGCTATAATAACTAACATGTAAAATATGGGTTTTAGAAGAAATTTAAGGCCCTGTAAAGAAAAAAAGGCCACTTAGGAATTAATAAAAATGTTTTGCTTTTGCTAAACATGCAAAAGTCTGCAGTGTAACATGCAAAGTCTAAAGTATTTTATGAGGGGCCATTTAGGACAAAAACTATGTTTTGTCTCTCACACACTACTAAAGACTCATACACACTCAAAAAAATATTAAAATACACACTACTAACGTCGCACACAAATTTGATCGCACGCATACACGCATAAGACTAAAGTTGCACGCACAAACACACAAACACACACAGTCATTTTTTGTTTGCGTGAGAGTTGTCACGGAAGAGGCGGGGCATACTTTTTAGATCAGACTGGACATGTGTTGATCCTAAACTATAAGCTTCGATTGTTAACTCACTATATGTACTATGACTTTGTATATTTTTGTTTTTAATTATATAAAGCACTTTGAACTCTCTTGTTGCTGAAATGTGCTATAAAAATAAATAAATCTGATTGATTAAAATGAGCAAAATTGCTGTACTATAGTGTGTCCACTAGGAGCCAGCATTACTGAAATTATCAACCGGCAACAATTAGTGCCGAAGAAGAAATACCGAACATGGCTAACTCTAGTTCTAGAAGAAACAGAATTGGTCAGGCAGCAGCCATTTTGAACACTATTCTATCCTCCCCTGACGCAACTAGTAGTTTGACAAGCGCCTTAAACGAAACAGATTTAGTCTTATGTATGTATGTATGTGAGAAACATTGTGTGCATGTGCGACATGTTAGTACTGTATATGTGTGCGAGAGAGAGAAAATTTGTGTGCGTGTGCAACATGTTAGTAGTGTGTATGCGCAATTTTAGTATTTTTTTGAGTGTGTATGAGTCTTTAG
>CAEGAE010049436.1:0-38709 GCA_903067095.1 Girardinus metallicus
AAGGTGAGTCTATATTTTATTAGTTTATATGTGCAATCTTAGTCTTTTATGTATGCGTGTGAGAAAAAAAAATTGTGACATTTTAATAGTATATATGTGCAATTTTAATATTTTGTGTGTGTGTGAGCTTTTAGTAGTGTGTGAGAGACATGGTTTTTGTGCTGAACGGCCCCTCAGTCAAATCCTGTGGCTAACATGAACACAAACGCTATAAATGGCTGTCCAAGGTGAGAGTTCCTCTATTAAACTGACTGAAGATGAATACAGAAACAGAAAGCTGGAGTATAGACATTTTTTCATAATAGCCTGCTCACAAATAGATAGGCTATTTGTGAGCCTGCCTCTTTATTATTATATTGAATTAATTTCAGATTTTTGTATAACTTTTCTTCAAATTAACAAAGTGAGCTATTATTGTTACAGGTCAATTTTCTAAACTACAGAAAAGTAACTCTTAGAGAAGCTCAAATGTGAAAAATTGGACTGATATTGATATGCGATAGTAACACTGCTGTTATGTTAGAATTACCAATGTTTTATTTTATCTTTTTTTTCATCCGATTAATTGTAAGAATAATTGATAGATTATCCGATTACTAAAATATTCATTTACAACAGCCCTAGTTCACATAAAGCTTGTAAAACTAAGACAGATTTCATTTAAATGTAACAGCCAAACAGAAACTGTAATTGAACAAACTAAAGGTGAGATCAAAACATGTTAAACAGTGCACAAAGCAGCCTTATAAAATAGCAACATGTGTTACAGAAAACTTCTGCACTACTGCTCTTGCTGTTCTGCTGTTTAACTAATTGAAAAAGTTTTATTGTACAGACCAAATGGTCAGCACTGTATATATATGAAGAAGGATTAACACAATGTGCAATATCTGTTTGTTCTTACTTGCATTATACTGAAGAAAAACTAATTTGTCTGCCTTGCTTTTTCCTTTCCAAAACCAAAGTACAAAATACCCAACAAAACACAATGGACACACAAATACAAGTTACAAATAAAACCTGCCCAATACAAATCAGGTATTTTAACATTCTTCCTGTTGAAACTAATTATGTCAGAGATGAGGTGAGAAGCAGATATGAAGGTAGATGTGCTTGTGTAGGCTGCTGGCTAGACCCAAAAGCAAAGATGAACTGCTGATGGGTTGAAGCAAGCACATAATTTGCTCTAGTAACAACCAGAGCATAAAAACGTGTAATCAGGAGATGGTGTTACGGAAGGGCCAGTGACACAGTGGGGATCACCAGAGAGAATGAGGACAGTACTTTCAGTACTGTAGGTTATAGACTGATGACGAGAGGGTATCAGAGCTCCTGACATGAAGAAACGATCCCTGTGGGTGGATCCTTCTATTTAAACTCGACCTCTGTGGTCATCTAATCATCACCTGACAAATTAAGAGTTTTCTTCTCTGTGTGTTTGAGACTGGCATCTTAATTGGAAATCTACACTTGTTTCATCTTCAGATTCTAATTGAGAATGTCCAAGTACTCCATTGATTCTTCCTTCATTTACATGCGGTTTGCCACTACCATATACCGCAAGACAGAATAAACCATGACGCTCCCAAATCCGTGATTAACTCTTGACTAGGTGTTTTTGGGTTGCTTGCGAGAGCCATTCCTTCTACAAATATGGAGTGCAGAATTTAGGAAGACTACTTTCTTACAACATTTCACTGGCTTGACTAACCTTTGGAGTAAACTTTAATAAGCTTGAACATGCCTGTACAGTGAGTGTATATAAAAAAAAACACTGTGGTTGAGGCCACTGCTTAATTATTTAAAGAGAAAAACTGTACCCAATAATTACCGGTGTAAGTAACAGTTTCCTGGCTCTCCATAAACTCTTTTGATTATTCTTTTGAATCTTCTACATATCTTACGTTGCTCGTTAATTGTGAAATTATGTTATTTTTTCACTTTCTGTCGCTAGCAGCCCAAAAACTGGCGCCTGTAGCACTTCCGCTAACAAGATCAATCTAAGCACATGATATACAATAACCAATAAAGGCATATTATATATCCATGTAACGGGTAAAAGCTCATCTAAATGATAATATTTTCTACCACTACAACACCCAGTTCCAACACTAATCAGCTTAATGGAGAGAGAAAGAAAAAAAAAAAAAAACATAACTAGAGGCTAATTAGATGCTAACTACTCACACCTGCTAAACATGCAACAACGACACCGTAACACGGTCTTACCCACAAAAACTACCAATTAGATTAAAACTCAAGCTCTGCTGTTTCTAATAGTAGCAGAATCACCGTGTTATGTGCAAAACTCACTAAACCAGCAGCCAAAGACGACAAAATAACATAACTAATTTCACGAAGCTAAAGAACACAAATTCAATCCTACCTTTGCTGTGTCATTGTCATAATCCATGTTAGAGCAAATATTTTCACACATGTATTGTAATCCATTGTCCTTGTTGTTATTCCTCCCTGTTTTCAAATTTTCTGTCTCCATGGATACCGCCTATAAACTCAAAGGACTTCCTCCTCTTTAGTGCGCAGCTGGAGTTTCCGGTTATTTAAGCAAATATATTTTCGCTAGTTGTGATTGGTGAATGATGTTGCTATGGGATTTTTTTAATCCCCCCGATTCTATTTGTTATTAGATGTGTCAATTACCCAAATCAACCAATGGAATGCAGATAATATGCCCCGCTGGTTAAAAAAGCACTGTCCTGGGCGCTTTTACAACCAGAGCGCCCAGGACAGTGCTTTTTAGTAGCACTTCACTCTTATATTGTTTCAAAACCATTGTTAATAATTGCAAATGATATTTATAGGAAGATACAAATTGGGGATAAAAAATAAAAAATAAAAATAGACAGAGAAATTTGTAATTGCACAGATTGTGCCAAAATGTCCAAAAATGGCACATTTGGAATGTTCGCCTGGAATTTTATCAACTATACCTTTCCAAAATGTCTATGCTTCATTTTTTGGAATGAAATTTGGTACAGTAAGTGGTCAGAACCTGTACTGTGGATTGCTAGAGGTTCTGGGTTCCAACTGCATGCTTTTAAGGAAAAGCCACATTACATAATGTATTCCATTAGAATCTATTATTTTTATTTTTTCACTGTGTGCCATATGTATTTGCTCTTAATCAGTAATAAAAATGTTGATTTTTAGACCTCTAGAGTATTCTCTGTGATATTACCTTTTTTTTTTTGATACCAGAACCAGTCAAATATACCTTGTAGTTCCTGAGATATACGGAATTTATTTTGAGGGAGTCATTTATGACAACGCTCCAAAAAATCTCCAAAAAAGAGGCTTGGTGACCAATAAGAGCACTGGAACGTTCAAAAATGCATAAATAAATCTGTAACAATTATCATCGACCTGATTTGCAACAGTAAGGCATTATTGTGAAAATATACCTCTTTGCTTTTACCAGCCATATCACACTGTGCAATACTTTGATAATAATAATAATAAAAAAAAAAAATCTTTAGTCAATATTAAATCATATGATACTGGTGTGCACATAGGAATGATTTATAAATACAGCCCTATTTCTGTTAGTTTCTGTGCCTTTTGTAGCTTTTTGCATATTATGTTCTTCATGTGTTTAATACTTAATCCAGGTGTTATTAAAAACTTTTTACCCAAGTCTTAATTTGTGGATTCATTTGCTCAATTTTTTTTTAAGTGTGGATAGCTTGGAGTGTTCAATAATTATTCCAGTTGCTGTACATAAACAGAAATTGTCCTTAAAATTTCTGGGATTTAGAAACATCGCTGTGGCATACAATTAATTTTTGGTCATAAGGGGTCAGCAACCAGTCAGTCACAAATGCCTGAGCTATTGATTAGTTTCAGCTTATTTAGTGTTCCTGTTCAATATTAGTCTACTTCAATAGACCTTTGTTCATTTTGTTCTAAATAAAAAAAGGAAATGTGTGTTTACATGCAATATCTCAAAAGCACAGGCTCCAATTTTCAACCATAAGTTCCCATAATGAATGTCAATACACTTTTCCCCTCAGGTAAATTTCTTCTGATCAGCGTTATAGAGAACAAACAGAGAAATGTTTGGGAGCAAAGCTGGCTTGATTGACATGCCTGGGAGTCTATAATTTAGTGACTTATGAGTCACAGAGAGACAAAACACCTGTGAACTTCAGTCGCATGTAAATTATTTTGACTCATGGCTTTTATCTTGCCGTCATCTGTCGGTGGAATAGGCAATCCATCTCTGACAGACAGTTACACTGTTGTTAGTTATGTTAGCTGTGTTGTCTGTTGTACTCAATTTTCTTTACTCCATAATTATGGCTTATGGCTTACAATAATTTAACTACCAAACTCTCACAATGAAGATATCCATAATTAGCATTTTCACAAAACAACAAATCACACTGAGTGCATCCACTTACTGCAGGCAGAGCAAAAAAAGATATGGCAAACACAGAGAAGCAGGAAGCAATGGTCTTTCCAATCCAGGTTTGAGGCACTTTGTCTCCATAGCCAATTGTAGTTACGGTCACCTTTAAAAACAGAAGAAAAAAATGTTTATCCACTATAAATACAAGAGATTTTTGTTTTAAAACCACTAATACAATCATGCAAATAAATTCATTGCAGTTCTTATGTGCCTGTTCTTCACAGGTGTTCAGTTGTGTGACAAACCATAACGTGTGACGTTCAGATTTTCTTTTCCTCTTGCCTCTTATACATATTTCTGATTTATTTAATATCTCCATAGTTTATAGTTGGTCATAATGCTTTAATTTAAACATTTTTGCTGTAACTTTTCTTCACTCACTATCCTGAGTTTGTATTATGTTGCAGTCTACATCCATTCGTATGTTTTATTTAAAACTAACTTCTAAAGCATTAGAATGTTTCTTTTGTTTCTGAGTCAATTTCTGGTAAATTACTTCCTTGTTTCTTTTTACTCACCATTGTTTGTCCCTTTTAGATGCTGCAGCTGGAGCAAATGTATGGGAGGGACTGGCCCAGTATTTCCTGCTTAAATGGGTGTCTGATGTCACTGGTTGCCTCACTGGGTTCTACCAAATGGAGGGTTTTTTGTATTATATTGTTTGTTTTTCTTTAAAGTCACCTTTTGAGTTGCCTGTATTAAGTGTTTTATTTTGCAGACTATTGAGTTTGCAAATTATATTAATAATCTTATTCCTTTTTCTTTGTTTAGATTTTGTTATTTGGTTTTACCTGTTCTATTATGGTATAGTCTAATGAAGTGCAGGTGTGTTGCCAATTTGGTATAAGATCAGTAAGATTTAAGATGCTTGAGATAGATTTCAGAAACTAAAAAATGCTAAACAATAAAATTCACCAGAAGATACTGGAACTGCCAGCTGATGCTGTTTTCTGTTCCCCTGTTTTTGACTACACTACCACACACTAGGACATTAGGTTTCCTAAGTGAAGATTAAAAGAACAGCTTTGGTTAGTTAGATAATCTGTGAAAAACAAATGTTTTATTGCATTTTAAATGTAATTCACTTTATTCCATTTAAAAGGGCCAAATTATTACATCAAGAGTGGAAGATGTAACACCTGATTTCAATGGCTTTCCAACCATTTCAAACTTAATTGTAAAATTTTTAAAGGGTTAAATTAGATGGCTTCATGTTATCTACAGGTTACTCTTAGATTTTAAACCCTTTTTTTTCTTTCTGATCATGAAGATATAAAATATTAAATATTGTATTGATGGTCAAAAGGCAAAAAACAGGAATAGTTTATAGGACTTAGGCCAAAAACTGTCAAGGTCTGTCATGGGTACTGCATTATTAATACAGTATCCATGTTGTATGGCTTTGCTTGTTTGTGTAGCTTACAGTTACTTCCTGAAGAACTACAGCGTAACTTATTTTTGAGGAAAATACTCAAAACAACTCTTGCTCTTTGTAATAAATTCCCAGTCTTCCTGACCACAGTGTTAAACTTTTACCTCGCTGGTTCTCTCTCACATGTTTCTGCTGTAGAAGAACCCAAAACAAAATCACTGTGTGTAAAAATGGATAAAAAAATCCATCAACCTAAACTTTTATTTATGTAAGAAAGGTTATCGACTCAATTGAACATGTGTGTGCTTTTAAAAGAGTCCCTTAAGTTTTTAGAAAGCTGAAGTTCATCCCATGTTCTCTTCACTATTTGTGTTAGTGCCTGCATTAGCAGCCCACTGGATCTACCCACGAGTTTACACACTCCTACTTCAACAACAAAACCACAAAGAAATCACAGACTGTATTTGACCTCTCACAGTTGAAGAAATACAGCCCCAGGGTAGCAAAGGGTTCTTTAAAAAGAACAACATTTTTAAAACATGATCATAATCAAAGATCAGAAGTAAATCTATTCTTCAACAATATAAGTGAAGCCATTCCCAGCTATAAGGTAAGTAATTGCAACAGATGAAGGTTTTGTTTTTGTTCAGTCTTTTTAGTGACAGTTTCAGATCATTAAAAAAACTTTCATATGAGCTACAGAATACATATCCGGTTTTCAAATAATTTAATTCACCTAGGGAAAATAGCTATCCAAAACTACCCTGTTCCTATGTGAAAAAGGAATCACCCTCTTCTAAATCATGAATTGACTATAATTAATATAAATATAAACAATCATTAATGTTATATTAACTTTGTTAGCCACACAGCCGCACATTTGGAATTAATAAATCACTTATGTTGAATCTTTATAATAATAAGAAGACAAAAAGATCTCTAAATACCTCATCCTGCTTAGATCAAAAGGAATTCCAGAACAGATGAGAAATATTGTCCTTGACCGCTAACAGTCTGTAAAAGTTACAAAGTTATTACTAGGGGTTTGTGACTTTGGTGAACTATAGCAAGAGTTATAATCCACAAACAGAGAAAACACGAAGTATTGGTGAACATTCCCAGGAGTGGTAGGTTAACTAAAATCAATCTCTGATTGATACAGGGTCAAGCCAAAAGGTTTCTTTTGACTGGGAGTAATATTAAAGCTTCAAAGTGACTCAAATAAAGTCCTGATTTTATTCTGATTGACAATCTCTGGAGGCAGCTAAATATTAGCATAATGGCAAGTAGGCCGTCTGGCCAAAAAAGCCTTGAAGCTCATTACTAAACAAATTTCATCAATTAAAACATGAAAAAAATCTGGCTGGTAATTATAGAAAGGGTTTAATTAGGGATGTAATTTTCAGAGTCATGTCATCTTAACAACAAATAAAGAGTATGTATGTTGTCAAAGCATGGTTTGAAACACTCACAAAGTGACAGTTAACCTGTTGAAAACTTTAGTTAAGCTTAGTAGTTTCATATGATTTAAAATTATGCCATCTGTTTGTTAACACAGATGGAAAATGTATTTTCCATATGAAATTAGACATTCAACCACTCTTCAATCTGCTTTTAGCAAATAGAGCAACCCTGAACCAGTGAGAAAGAGGCAGTAAATACAATTCATTGAGCAATAAAAAGCTAATTTTAATGGGGAATTACCAAAAAAAAGAATGCCTCTCTGCAGCGAAGTGACATAGTCTGTTAGGTACATCTTTAGCAACTTGCCATTTTATTTGCTTGCTCTGCAATGTGTATTGCACAAGTAACCAGCTTCTTTATGCAAAAACTAAAATGTTATCCACACTGCAATAAATCATAATTTGGACAGTGGATGCTGTAAAGATGCAGCTTCAATATTTCCTCAAGTGGTTAATGTGTGTCTTTTTAAATAAGATAATAGTGCAGATGAATTTTACATTATGAAAGGAGCTGTTAGTAAAGAACTACATTATTTTGATGCTGCTTATCTTTATTTAAATCAACCCATTTAGCTATGGATCATATAGAGAAATGCCTCAATAAAGATTATCAGTTTCTATGTTTAAACTGTTGTAATTGTTAAAAGGTGTGTTACAAATCAGTGCAGTCCTAATTCCATTTTTTTATTTTTTATTTAATCAAACATTGTATAAATTGAAACAAGTTTAAAATGTAGCTCTGTGTGTTCCATTATCTTGTTTTTTACACTGAGTGAATATGCATCAAAGATGAGACTCTGACTCAGTAGAGTCACATGACTATTGTAATGATGAGATGGTGTTTGCAAATTGAAGACTCTGTGATTAAGCAGGTGATAATCTCCTATGAACAACACCCTGCTGCCGGGTTTAGAACTGGCAGACAAGAAGTGTAACACGGGAGCACAAAAACTCCAACAGATGAGCAGTGACTTAAATAACATTAGAATTGTTAAAAACACACCTTGAAAAACAGTGCTTCATGTGTTTATTTCTTGCAACAAGTGCCTGATACAAGAAATATCAGTTCAGTAACCAGTTTCTTGGTTACAAGAAATTGGTTACTGAAACATTGTCTTAATATTTTAAATAGTAATTTGAAAGGCTGCAGTTCATATTTGTGTACTCGTAATTGATGTGATCATGAAAACTGCCATGATCTTTCAAAAAATTTGTCTTATGACAAAAGTGACTAAAACCAAGGAGAAACCTTACATCTCACACTGTAGTTGGAAACTTTAGTCCACTCTGTTGAAGTAATTTTTTTATGCACATTTCTCTTTTGGTTGCATAATAGCAATTCAATCAGGTTGAGATCCTAAGTTTAGTTGGGCCATTGCAACATCTTGATATGTTCAGGCTCCAACAAAGCTGAAACCTTGGCTTCTGCAGACTGTTAAAGTACTATTAATTTGATTCAGGTGTGTTGAGCCAGGGATAACTGCAAAACATTCTGGAAACTGGTTCATTAGGCCTGGAGTGATGGATCCCAGCCATAAAGTCTGACATGTATGATGTCAGATTGTATGATATATATTTTTTTCTTTTAATACTATATTGTCTGACTTGGATGTGAATTTGCTGAGACATCCACTTCAAATTTGTTTTTGTTTTTTTTTTAATCTCCAAAATGATGAAATTCAAATTAGTCAGAAATAGCCTGACAACATTTCCTAGATGTTGTCAGGCTAGGAACAACATCTAGGAAATGTTGTTCCTAGCCTGACAACAATTAGTCATGTTGTTCCTAGTGACTAATTGCTGTAGTCACTAAGGTGACTACAGCAATTGCTGGCCACCTTAGTTGATGATCAAATAATCACATGCATTAACTCAGCTACTTTTCTTAGTATGTACCACAAGGGAGTGATTAAGTTTTCCCATAATTATAGACATATACAAACAGTCATAATCAGTAGAGGTAGTCTTACCACTCCCCACCACAACGCATCTGCATAGTTTCCAAAACCAGTGGAACCTGTGCTATCAGCTGCATCCTTTTCTGCCAGGTAGACAAAGTACGAGGAGAAGATCAGGCTCAGAAACCCAATGTACAGAGTGGTGATCAGCTCCTGAAATACACATAAAGCAAAACAATAGTTATTTCAATCTTAAACCAAATATCTTTTTAAGGTAAACTACTCTCTGATAGTGATCACTTCCCAGAGGTGTCAGTTTTACTAATCTTATCTGCTCATGGTCTCTTATATGTAAGTGTTATCCAAATGGCATATGGATTTGAATAAGATTAAAATATCTCTCTATCCCATGTGCTCTCTTAAGTCATTCATCAGTTAAAAAACTGCCCTTTCAACAAGGCATTTTATTCACTTTCCAACCCTTAAACAGCAGCCTAAAAATCATCTTAGATTTTTAGACTGTCATTCTGTCCTGATGACAGATTGACATCAGGACAGATGTCATTCTATTGTTATTGAATATTGTTATTCAATATTATCTTGAATAACACTAAATAGACAAAACTTCTCCCAACAATTATGTCCATGCTTTTACAAATAAGGCAATAACATCCTCTCACTGTGAAATTTAGTGTCTGCCTTGGGAACTTTTTAAAATTTATATTAGTTTTTGGATGTATGATAGCGTGTTTTTGAAAAATATTTTGATAGATTGCTAAAAATGTTAAGCTCATGCAATGGGCTGCTGGAGTCTCAACTTTCTATAAGCTTGCGATTTGGCCAGGTTACTAGAAACTTTCAAATTAATGCTTTATTTATGACAAGCACATTTTGTTTTTATCTCAACCTACCTACAGTCAAGGAAAAATATACAGGAAGGCTACTGCACAGAAACAGTTTGAATATGTTCTGGTATTATGCCAATTTAATGATGCAGAACTTAGTTCTGCTGCAGAAAGATGAAAGATAAAACTGTTATGACCTGGGTTGTTTTGAGGTTTGTTTATTGTCTTTCTGACTCTTTTTCTTACTTTGATTTGATCAATCTGATTTGATCCAGTGCATAACTTGTCCCTAATTATTTCTCATTACTCTAGTATAATTCTGTGTCTTATGTCTAGCTATTCTTTAGTGTTATATTTATTTCCTAGTCCCCTGTGTACTCTCTCTCTCTCTCTCTCCCTAGCCTGCTGGGTGCTCTTTCCCCTTACGCCCGCTAGCTAATCAGCCCAGGTCTTTTGTTCCAGCGGCCACCCTCACAGTTTTTAAACCTTGCTAACACTCCTTGCTGGTTCCTCCTGTAATACCCTGTTGTTTTCCCCCATTTCTTCCCTGTTAGCATTTTTCTTGGATTTTTTATTTTTGTTCTGCTCTGACTTCCTGTGCTCCTTTGTAAGTTTTTCATCATTTTTTTTCATAATAGAACAGTCACCATGACCCATGCTCCCAGCTCCTGTCTCCATTTTGGAGTTCACCAACAAACACATCATGATAATTACAATGCTTTCAAATTCAAATACATACACACCTTTATGAAAAAGACTTTTTCCATTTGTCGCTTTATTGTCATACATAAATGATTATTTGATTTATTAAATTAAATTTATTAAAGGCCCTACATCAAAATTTATTGCTCTCTAAAACTCAATATGGTGCTACCCTTGTCATCAAAAACTGCCATCAATGAGCTATTGTCAATGAGTCTCTTACATAGCTGTGTAGAAATCATGGCCCACACTCTTCTTTGCAGAGTTGTAGTCATTCAGCCACACTGGAAAACTTTAGAGTCTGAATGGTCTGTTTAAATTCCAGACTTAAACTAGGTCACTGTAAAACCAAGCACCAAAACATAGTTAGAAATAGCTTTGCAGCTAATATTTCATTGATGTCAATGACTTTGTTTCTTGTCTGTTTCTAGGTTTTGCTCTACAGCCCTGCAGCATGCAAAAAGTGTCAGAAGACAAAACATCGCCTCCTTATTATATACCTGTTTGCATGTAAATATAAACCACTACTAGAGAATAAGAAATGTAAAGTTAAATGTTTTACAGAATGCAAACAAGGTTACTCAGAATGTTCTCATTTTATTAATTGATCAGGGAGGAAAACATCAGTGTGCATGTGTTTGTACTGCCATCATTTCCATCAATGAACTGAATAACTGAGCCACCTCGCACCCTCCAAAAAAGAAAACTTTCCGCAACTTTAATGTTTTTAGATTTTAGTGTTGAGTGTCTTGGACTAAAATTACTCAGGGCTGATTGCCTGACGTTTTTTTCGAGCTATTGCACTGCAGCTAAAAAAAAAAAACAAACAAAAAATCTGTGGAAGTTACCACACATGACCGACACTGCTCGTTGAGTGGATAAGTATTTATTACCACTGCCTGCAACAGCAGAAAATAGGAACCAAATGAAAAGAGGGAATAGTAGAAACACAATGTCTACCCTGCAGCTTTGCTTCATGCCCTCAATGAGTCAGAAACATTGAGCACTCCTCTCTCCTCATGTGCTGCATTGAAAAAAAAACTTAAGCCATATTATTGTAGAGAAATAAACAACTAACTACAATCTACCCAGGAGGCAAAACTCTTGTATATCGTTGATGTATAATCACTTACTATGTGATTTAACATCTGCTTTAAAAATCATGCTCCCCACTAGTAATTATTTAGAATGACTTCCTGTTGAGTAAAACTACTCCATATGCTTTAGATGGAATAGTTTTATCTGTGTTGCAACATAAACCCAGATAAAACTGCTTGTCATAAAAACAAACCAAAAAAACATGTAAAAGATTAATGGATTAAAGTATTGAACAGATTTCTAACCCTTATTCAATGTGTAGTGGCCATTTTCACCTGGCATCCTCTACTGAACAACACAGATTTCCATATGCTAGAGACCAAACTAGACTTAAACCATGAAAATTATATTTGCAAGCAAGAAAATAATTATGTTATTGTCAGTCTAGAAAATGCAGCTTTCAACACCAACATGTCAAATAAATTGTAAGATTGTGTTGCAAGGTATTAGTATGAATAAAATAGTATAGAAAGAGTGCAGAGCTCAGCAGACTTCTACAGCATATTCAACCACACACTGCATTGTGTATTTGGGGTTTACATGTTACTCTTAAAAAGGTAATTTGAAATGAAATGATGAGTAAAAGGTATATAAAGTGCAATTCTCACAGAGACAACACCTTCACAAGACACAGATGGACTGCTGATGCCTTTAATCAGAACTGAGTTTTACAAAGCCTCTCAGAGAGTCACTCTCATAATCACACTCCTCTATTAGACTCCATTGGTGTTTATGTGTGAAGGCTGAGCCCTATTATGGGTCCAGCTCATATATGTGAGAGTAATTTGGCACTGAAGCCCTCAAATTTCCTTTTCCACAGCCTTGAGTCCATGGCAAACATGGGGTGGATAGTGAATAGCTTCTGTCTGTGGAGAACATGTTTTGAATTAAATGTCCATGTTTTGTGTGACAGCTGAGTTTTCAGCTGTTTTCAAAAGAAAGGAGTGAACATTTGTTGGATTTATATGGTAAACAAAAATGTATAAAAATTGTCATTAATATGAATTATGTGCAATATTAATGGCATGTGAAGTCCTTCAGTGCCTAATGAAAGTATTCATACTCAATTACTTCTTATTTACATTTTGTCACATTTTAATCATAGACTTAAATGTATTTTATTCATATTTGGTATGATACACCAACACAAGGTGCATGATTGTGAAGAAGTCTCTTCTAAATTTCAGTTTTTTTTCTTTTTTTTCAAAATGAAATCTAAAGGATTTTCATTCATCTGAATGCATTTTTTTGCAGTTATAGCTGCAAGTCTTTTTGTGGTTTGTCTTTTTCAGCATTTCATATGTAAAGGCAAAATTTTCTGTCCATTCTTCTTCACAAAATAATTCAAACTTAAACACATCAATACTATTTGCAAATAGAAACTTTCGAGATCTGTCACAGACCCTGAGTTAGATTTAGGTCTTGACATTGACTGGTTAATTCTAACATAAATATGCGTTGATCTGAGCCATCCATTGTAGCACTTGTGTATGGGAAGTGTTATAGCTGTTGTCCTGCTGCAGGGTAAGCTTCCATCTTAGGCTCAAGTCTTCTGCAGCTTCTAATAGGTTTTCTTCCTGGACTGTCTTGTATTTAGCTCCATCCATCTTTCCATTAACTTTGGCCAGCTTCCTTGTTCCTGCTGAGTAAAAAGCTTTCCTGTACCATGATGCTTACATTACCATGTTTTACCATAGTGATGCCATGTTCAGACTAATATACGACAGTGGATCTTGTGGAATTATCATGGACCTTAGCTGTTTCTTTGATTAATGTTCTTCTTGCCATGTATGTCACTTAGGTGACAAACATACTTGATGACAACGTCTTGGTAGCCTTGCCACTAAGATATACTATTTACATTTTAATATGATGGATTCAACAGTGCTCACAATGTGTTCAAAACATGGAATATTGTTTTATAATGTAATACTGCTTTAAACTTCAATCCATTTCTTTCTGATTTGTCTGGTGTGTTCTTCATCTTTATGAACATGTTTATTTGCTAATGTTTGCTCTATTTTTCCCAACCAAAACGCTCATCTGTTTTGGCTGCGCTCTTCCCTCCGTTCGCCTTGAACCAGCCACCAGCGAGTTCCAGGAGGAGAAAGGTTGTTGTACTCCAATTGTCGCACCAGTCAATTTAAGGATGCTTATTTGTTCCCTGAAAAATTATATAAATATATATATAAAAAATAAAAAAAAAACGGAAAATTGGACGTTATGCTGCTAGCACTTAGCAACAACTAATAGGTGGAAGAGAGAACGCTGCCCAACACAAATAATGGCCCGGCCGGAACACGGTGTGCTAAATAATAAAGCATAATTTAACGAAACTTCGAGGCAGATAAATGTTCCTTGAGAAATTTTACTAAACAAGGTACTCAAATCATTCAAGGAAACATTACAGCCCTAGTATGCATGAATGGAGGATCATGCAAACCCCAAGTAAACCCCAGGCTGGCCTTCACACCTCGGCAGATCTTTATCAGTCTTCAGCAGTTCCACTAACTGTGGCACAGAGCCATCCTTCTTGTAACGTTTTTTGAAGAATGATTATTTTGAAAGTATAATTGGAATAACATGAGTACTGTATATAAATAAGATTAATAGACAGTGTGCTTTTGCTTTATCTTACATTGGCTTTATATGCATTTCCTTTGTATTTATACTGTTTTAATAAGTAACTTTTAACAACCTATAAAAAGGCACCAGATATTACACCTGAGGAAGTTATTACTCAAGATTAATAGAAAAGTACAACAATGCACTTGTTAGATCAACACCTGGCACTGTCAAGTTTAAAAGTGTATTCTTTGTGAACATCTTGTTTTATCTGTTTAAATGTTTTTACAAAGCTGTCTACATCACCAATCTCTGTTTGGAAAAGGTCTCTGATATTTTCCCTGCACCGATATTAACTGCCTTCATATCTAAGGTCAGCAGCTGTCGATTATCCTCAGCAACTATAAGTGATATAGTCATCATGAAGGGAAGGAAGAACAGCAGGTGGCCCTGAATGAGTAAAATTCCTGACACCCTGCTCATCACTCATCACTTTCATATGGACATTAAAGGCAGCTACCATGGCCACTGGGGATAATCACAGCCACCTCTGTGTCTCGGTTAAATGACACCCTGGAGAAAGACATAATCCTTTCCAGCTAATGTGTCTATAAAACTAAAAACCCAACCATGTTCATAATTGAGCTTTTTCTTGTACTTCTCTGCTCTGAATACTATTTTGACCGTATGATGTATATTCATGTGAATACCATCTATTTCATTGCATAGTGAGAAAAATAATACATGATGTGGAGAGACTATTACTCCCCAGATGGAGAGTCCCCAGCTTATTTATAATAGTCTGAAACCCCAGTGACAGGAATGACTGTGGACTTGAAATATACAACACATTTAGAGCTGTGATTTTGTACCTGCCGATGGATGAAGACAACTGAGCCCAGGAGACGCCAGGTTCCGCCCTGCCTGTCAACATGCAGCATTCGCAGGATCTGCAGGAAGCGAATCCCTCTGGAAAAATGCAACACTTTTTACCTGCTGACAATATATGTTTGCCAAATACAAGTAGACATCCCAGTGCAGACAATAGAATGTAAGTAATAATAAATGTTACATAAATTAAGCTGCTAATGAAATGCACCAAATGACTTTAAGGTTAGGGTCATGTGGAGGACAGCTGTCACTCTAACCTGGGGCTCTACATTGCCTTGCAAAGCTATTCCTACATCATAATCTTTCCCACAGTTTGTCAAGTTGCAACCACAAACTTTTCAGTAATTATGTAGGATTTTATGTTAAAGACCAACGTAAAGAAGAGCCAAATTGTAAAGTGAAAGGAAAGTTTTACCCGATACTCATTTTTTACAAGTAAACATCTGAAAATTGTGGTGATTTGTGTTCGGTTAACAGACAGGTTGGAGATAACATTCTGAAGACATGTAAAGAAAGTTTTGGTTTTAAAATAATAGCCCAGATTTCAAAGATCTTACAGAGGATTGTCAAATCCATCATCTTAAAATTAGTATGGCACAATTTCAAACCAATGTAAGTCTATTACTAGACTTTCAGTTAAAGCCTACAACATTTGTCTGAAAGGCCAGACAAAAAGACCAGCAGCCGAAAAGCCAATGAGAACAGTGGATAAAGATCCACATGTCCATATTTCAGGTGGAAGAATCTATTGACAGTATAAATATTGGTCATGGATACCACATATCGGATTTGAATTTAAGGGTGGAAAGAAAAAAATAGTTTTTGAAGGAAAACTGATAGAACTCTTGTTTGCAGCTTGAAATACCAAATAGAGGAAGTACAGCCAGGATGCAGAACACCAAGCACAGGGTGCTCTGCTCAGATGAGGCCTACATGTAATTTTCTGGTTCTAATATGCTATATGAAGTAGAAAACTAACAATGCACATTGGCTTGAACACATCATCCCTACAATAAAACATGGTAGTGGCAGCAACTTCCAGTGAGTAAGCTTTTCTTCAGAATAAACAAAGAAGCTGATCAAGTGAAATACAAGTTTTGAAAATGCATGTTTTATTGACACTCATCTGGAATGGGTTTGAGACATTTTGTAAGAAATAATGGGAAAATACTTCAGCCTCTTGATATGCAAATCTGATTGGCAGATGAATGTTAGATTATCTTCAAAGTATTGACTTCAAAGTATTGGGGAGCTGCATGTAGTTGCATTCCAGACTGCTCAGATTTCTATTCGTTAACAGGCTTGTTCTTTTTCATTCACTTCACAAATATGTTACTTTGTGTTGATCCGTTGCATAAAATTCCTTCGAAATACTTTCCAGTATGTGGATGCAATCTGAAAAACCTGAAAAAGTTAGTACTTGTAAAGTATTTACAAATATGGTATTAATGGTATAAATTAACAAGGTAAATTTATATCTTGTTAATTTATACCAAGGTAGAAGAGAGCTTAGGGTCCTTGCTGTCACTCTGAACTGGGACTCTAAAGAGTTTATGTCTTACATTTTCTACCTGAACACAGAATTACTTACCTTACAGCAGAGGTGGCAAAAACCTGGCCTTTCGAGCCGACTGACAACACAACTATTGAAGCGACAACCACTATCAGATCTGTGATAATGAAGCACACAAATCTCTGTTTAAATTTGGCATAGTTAGGGACATGAACATATTGGAGTTGTTCATCAATAAGACAATAGGGGTTTATTTTAGGATAGAAACAGATTAGAAAAAGAAAACACTTGGCTTTTTTTAATTCAAAGTAATTATATTAATCAGGTAAAATGTGAAGGTGTGAGTAATAATAATATTCACAGTGGCACATTTAAGAATAAGCACCTGGAGGCACAAATCTCAACAATAGAATCTAAACGTAAGAAAATATCGCAGTGACAGCTTTAATTTCATGCCGAATTTGTCTTAACTATCTCATTTTAGGAAGAGGCTCAGGCTACATTGCCAGTTATTGTTTAAAAATTGCAATAGTGGGTGAGGAGTGACATGTCTGCTTGTGTGCATGGGTATAGATATACAAGTGAATGGGGATTGTGTCTTCACCTATAATAGATATTGGCTTCCTGGCAAAGCGCAGTCGGCCCCAGATGCCAACATATTTACTGCGGCAGCCTGCGGACCAAACGCGGACGAAATATTCCACACCGAAGAACACCACAAGGACGATCTCCTGTTAGACAAATGAGGCAGAGGGACAGAAGGATAGAAAAACAAACATCAGATGTTGTTGCAGGTTACTTGGTGCAACAGCACCTGAACAGCTGTTCAGGTTTGTGCCTCCTTTGCTTTAAAACAAATATGGTTAAATTATAAATGTGAGCACTCTGCAAAGCTTTTCACAGTGTCTTAATCTTGTCAACACAATTAATTAAGGATTATTGATTCTCCCCCAGAAGAGACGCCATTCGTTAATGTTTCATTTGTGTCACCTCATTGATGAGTTCTCTGACTCGGCTGCAGTGCACTTGTGCCTGATTAATATGTGACTAAGACATGCTTGTTCAAAGAATTTATCTGTATTGTGTTGTTTTTAAAGAAGGGTTCTTCAGATTGTTTTTCATCTGATTTTTCTATCAGGATCCCTCTTGGAGAAAATTATTACCGTTGAAGATTGTGATTTCCCGATGTAAACAGAGGCATAGATTTTATAAAAGATGGATGGAGCAACAGGATATGACCTAATTATTGATTGTACCTGAGCAGATAAGCAATTTGTTTATGTTTAACTGGCACCAAATTATGGAATTGTCCTTTGATTCATCTGCTGTCTATATGTAGCTAATTCTGATTTACTGGTGCATGATATCTAGTGGTTGCTTGGTCATTTTTAAAGGTGACATCTGTGGTTAGGTATCATGAAAAATACTTAGTACTTATATATATATATATATATTGACAAATCAGGAAAACATTTATTTTGGAGCAACTTGTATAAAACAAGCAGGCCTAGTTCATATCTGGTAACATGCAGTGTATTCAAACCAGTTATTCCAATTTCAATCCAATTCATTAAAGAATTCATAATATATACTCTAGCTTGATCTAGTTCAGTTCTGGATCAACTTATAACTGAACTGGATTGATTTAGTTCTAACACTTAATAACAAGGAATATAAGTGTTAAACTTTATATAATATCTTAACCTTGGCCATAGTTGATCAAGAGCTTTTATTGCACAGGGGACAAAATAATATTTGTAGTAATTGGACCGTATAGATAGTAACCAGCACTTTCAAGAGAAGGAAAACACATTCACAATCTGAAACAAGATGGCTCTCTGTTGGCAAGGTGGTTTGAATTTTAGAATCTGAAGTTGCTCAAAATGAAATATTCTGAATTTGAACTGGCAACATTATGTAAACAACAATGCTTCTGACTGGCAAAAAGAAGATATAAACTATGTGAACCAAAACTCTGACTCCAACTAAAATTATAATCAATGAAGCAGAAATCTTGCATATTCTAAAGTTTCCATTTAAGCCCTTTATTTTTTCTCATTTTTTCTGCACAGCAGGTCGCTACTTGCATGGACAGTCTCAATTCTGATTGTTTTAGTAGCTAACAATAAAATCTGAAATAATAAAATGAAAATAGAATACATTCTCACTTCAAAAGCTTTGTAGTATTATTAGATTCTTTGTGATTCAAGTTTTTGTGCATCATTTAACAAAACAGATTCCAAAGTGTTCATTATGAACACTCATGGTGATCATTTCATCACAGATACAAAAGTAGTTTGAACACTTTTATACACAGAACAAACAGCATAATGACCACCTGCCAAGTAGTTTGGAGATCCCAATGTTTTTGGGAAACAGACCTCACCAAAGCATGAACTCCACTGGACCCCTAAAGGTGTGCCTTGGTATCCAATACCACGATGTCGGCAGCAGATATTTTAAGTACTGCAAGTTGCTAGTCCAGATGTTATATTGGCTTGAGATCTGAGAAATTGTGAGATCACACTAAGAGTTCAAACTTAAAGTTAACACTCCTTGAACCCAATTTCTTAATTTTTGCTTTATGTTAGAGAGCACTATTCTGCTCAAAACATCCATGAAAATCTCTTTCAGTGTGAAGGCCCGGACAGGTCTTTAGCTATGCAGAAGCATATTCAAAAATTGTGGTGCCCTTATATGATTAACTTATTAGGTGATTTAAGCTGCAGAAGCTTTCTCTCCCCATGTGCCTCAGTGAACTTTGACTTTGTCAGATCACCCTTGTATCTTTGTTGAGCTTCATTTGACACTGGATACTACAGACTGGGAACACCTTCCAAGATTTACAGTTTTGGAGCTGCTCTAACCAGTTATCTCTGGTCGGTCCGCATTGATCTAAGCAACGCTATGATGTGTTAGCATCTAGGCCTGACCACACATTACTCTTGGACTTACAGTAGAATCTATAGGTTTTTTTCTTCTCTAGGCAAATGATTAACAAGATGTCCTAAACATTCAGGTGGTAATTTATCTGAGAAATTAAGATTATAGCAGCTTTCTGTTGTACAATCTTACTAACTGCATATTTCAAGTCCTTCCCAGATGACTTTATTGGATAGAAGTAACTTTTTAATTGCTGGTCTTCTCTCAAAACTATTGTCCAAAATTCATCACCTTGCTGATGCTCACAACTCCACCTGCTGCCAGTGCTGAGCAAGCTCTGTGTTGGTGGAGACATGATTCATTAGTGCCCTCCTCAGGTCACTAATGAATCATGTTTTTGTGCATCATTTTGCATCATTCTGCTTAATTATGCACATCATTGTGCATCATTCTGCTTAATTATTCTGTTTGATGGACACTGAAAATCTTAAGCCCTTTCCCTACTGCAATTTAATATCTGATGTTGAACGTTTTGATATTTCTGGCAATTGTTTCTTTCAAGGAAATATTTCTTGCAACATTCCAGTCATATATTAGAACAATTTGGTGCAAAATTTTAGGGTTTCATTTTTTTCGTAAGCATAGCTAAAATAAAAGGATAATTGAAAATGACAAAAATAAAAAGACAAACCCCTGCATAGCTTTCCCTTTATAGCAATTAGTCTGCTAATTAGATTGGAAGGGTTTTTCAGTAATGGAAAAATGCAGGTAGTCTGTTTCTTTTTATTCAATAACAATGTTATGATTTTTTTTTTAATCTTGCATAGAATGAATATGAATCTAACCATTCTACACAGTCTAAAAACTGAACTCACAAAGTTTGGAAAACATGTTTGTGCCACAGATATTACTTCTATACTTCAATGTAATTCCATCTGTTATTTTTTTTTTTAATTCATGGTGATTGAATACATTCAACACAAAGATCTTCAACTATTTTATTGTCATCCAAGTTTAATGTCACCTTACAATAAAGAAGGACCACCAGATGAGTCCAGTGAGTAGAAATTAATGATCTTTTATAAAATGCAGTTTCATCCAGCTATGTCTTAATATTTGACAGCTGTAAGGAAAAAGAACTGAGAGAAAGTCAATAGCCTCTTTGATTTCTGTTTAATGATGACACCATCTATGGAGTGAATGATGGGAGAACGCAAAAGGGTTCTGACAAATGATGTTTCTATGTTGAACTGCATATTCCTTTCAGCAGTGTTCTTAGTAGTGCTTTCTTTATCAGAGTCAATGAATATAAAATAGCACAGTTTGAAAAGAAAATTGGATGAATAATATGTTTAATTGTACTCCCAGAAGCTAATGTTCAGCCAACTGCTTCATTTTCTAATTTAACCACTGGTGGTTTTTACTTTGCGGTTGAAAAATAAGCTGCCTTTCCAAAAGAAAAAGCAACAAACCAACAGTGAGGGATAAAAAAAATATGCAGAAACCATTTTCACTCACTTAAATCTGTAAGATAGTCAAAGAAAGCCAATGTGTGATCACAAATGGCCAAATTAATCAGACCAAACAGTGATTTTTAGCTGTATCTTTATGTGTACTTTATTAGGTCTTTTCCATGACTTAACACAGAAGATACAGAAGGAACTTGTTCTGCTAGATGTGTGTGATGAGCTATATACAGGAATACCTTTGAATTGGAAATGTTGCTTACAACAGAAGAAAGAAAAAAGGCCAAACATTTTCTTTGCTTTCTTTGCAAGTTATGACTTAAAAGCAGCAGCTGTTTTTGAAAAAAGGTTAGCAACTCAAAAATTTAAAACCCATTTATTAAATTAGTGAGGAGATTTTAGATATAATCAAAACATATACAACATGTTTTAGTCATAACTGAAAGTCAAATTGTATATTTTAATAATGTAAGTTACGTCAGATTGTTTTGAAGTTTATTTTACCCTTACAGTGTATTTTACATCCCAATAGTTACAATAAGAGCCTATGTCACTGAGGCTTCCCATCTTATTTTATGGCAGTTTTATAGATATATGGGGAACTATGTTGCATAAAGACGCGTCTGCTTTCCAAAAACATTAATTAAGATATCGATATGAAACTGTCTCCAAGTGTGTTAAAGTAACAAATTTAATCTCCACAAATACTAAGAAATAGGTGATCTAAGCTATGCGGCTAACTTTTGTAATGGCTGAATTTCAACTCACATTGTGTTTAAATTGAAATTATTTTACAGCTGTGTGAAAAAAGGCAGCTTAAGGGGACATCTTGCTGAAAAGATTGTGAAGACTGGCCCATTTATATGATTTCAGAGGAAATCTATTTGACAGATATACAACACTGGTGCCCAACCTACATTAATGCCTTGTGAAGCCAGTTTCATAGATAATCGAGGAAGTTGGAGCGGAAGTCACTGCACATGGTTGCTGCAAGGAGTTTGGTATATTTTCTGACCTCGTTTTAATCACCATTCCATCGGGGATGTGTTGTGTGTTCCTTTGTATCTTGGGCAAATCATAGTCTGATGTTCATCCATGGCAAAATATACAGCCATGCTAGTGATTTCATCGTAGTGATCAAGTTGGAATAAGTCATGCACTTAAAAAAATCTCAAAGTCATGTATCATCTTCTTTTCAATTCATTCTAATGGGCTGATTAATTTTTTTCTCTTTTTTATCAGTTAAAGTACAAATAAAATGTCCACATTTGCTAAATGTGGACATTAAAAAGACTATAACCAATACACCTTTCTAACCTCTAAGTCACATAATGATCACAGGCCCACCTTTTACTGCTCTTGCTCTTCCTTTTCTCTCATTACAGAAGCCACAAGGAGAACAATAAATCTAGGATTCCTCCCAAAGTCATTTCCCCCACACAGAGTCTAAGTCCCAGGGTTCCTCATGGCAACATCTTTGACCCAAATCAATCATCATTTTACATGCAAACTTTGTTTATACTCCCACTTATGTAATTTCTTAGAAGAAAATGAAATCAGCAATGGGTACAATACATTGTGAAATTTGACTCACATTTATTTAAATGGTGCATATTTTGCATCCTAAAAAGTGAAAAAAATCTTTGGAGCAGACTGCCAAGCATCTGACCAAAAGCACATCAGCCAGAGTTGCATCTCAAAGCACAGGACAGTGTGGACTCTGTTAACCTTGAGTATGAAGGAAGTAAGAAGGAAGAGAAAAAGAAAGGCTTATGTTGTAGAGGAGGAACAAATGAAAGGGGTGGAGGGCCAGAGAAAATCTCCCAACTAGAAAGCACCAAGTACTAAACAGTCCCCCTGGGTCAGAGAACGAAACAGATAAATGTCTGGGATTTCTAGAGGTTCAGTCGTAAATATTAATTATTCATTATCTGAGTCGAGAAGAATAGGAAGATTAAACATCTCCTGAGGGGAAACCTAAGGTGGAAAATATATTTTTGCAAAGGAAATGTATATTTCCTGATTGTGTCATAATGATAAAATTAACAAGTCTTCATTTTAATTACAGATCCCACTCACACAATCATGTTTTACTGTTTTCCTCATGAAGCTGATAATATACTTCTAGGATCTGGCACTCTAGTATAAGAGCTCATGAAGCACTAGTTCTCGTCTCATCCAAATATTCTCAATCCAAGGTGAACTTGTCACTTGCAGCACTCTTCATTTCTACACACAGCAAATCCTCAGCTCTTTTTTATTCCTTGAATGGGTTTTCTTTCATCTGAGCTTGAGGAACTCAGCCACCACCCAACTGTTCCCTGACTGAAAAAATTGGGGTTAAGTTTATCTCTTTAAATATTGATTTTAGAGGAGTTGCATTAGCTCTGTTAAGCCAGCAGGACACACTGAAATTGTTTTTAAAAATGTGTTATGCAGTTCCATGTAAACAGTTTTACTTGAGTCAGACTTTCGAGCCTGTTAAGCACTAATATTACTTTTAAGGAAATGAGATTTGATATTTGTATTTTTTATATTAAACATTTAATCAATTCATTGACAAGTTTTATGTCATTACAATTACCCAATCAATTTGCACCAACATGATTTGTAAGTTGATATTTTTCCTTCCAGAGGAGCTTTAGTTTTTGATTCATGCAGTTCAGTTGACAGACCTTCACACTCAAAGTGTGTATTTTTTTGTCACTGTATGCCATGGTATTTCAATAAGATGGAATGTTATGAATAGTTAATTTACTTCAGTAGCTTATTTACACATCATATAGATTAATTGCACACTGATGTTTCCATGGCTTTATTTCCATTGATTATGATGATTTTCCACATAAAGTTAATAGAAAAAAAAACAAAAAAAATTTAATATTCAAATATAACCTATTAACAACCCAGTAACAGAAGTCCTAAATGAACTTAATCTTAGCTCAACGGAGCAAATAATACTTACAAAATCTAATACAGCAATTTAAATCCAAGAAATAGGTAATTATTATTTTTTGTGAGGAAGAAGAGTCAGTTTTCTACCTGCAACTGGCATACTCTACACTGGAATTTAGCTTTGTTCAATCACAGAGAAAGTGTTCATATTCACAGAGTATTCATCTACATATCTTTTTTATTTACTTGGTTAATCCTATCAAGAGTGTAAAGCAGGATAAACTCCAAGCAATGAGAAGACAAACAACCGTCAACACACGCATAATGGCTATTTGAAGCATCAAACTATAGTCTTCGACTCTGGGTAGAAGCTGGAAAACCTCGAGAAAATCCCACACATTTACAAACAAAAGATATAAACTCCACACTGAAAAGCAAGTTGTCTCACAGAATATTAAAATCTCTGTTATTAGTAGCATCTTTATGTTTTGACATTGTATTTACATTACAGCCTTATATTCTTCCTCCTTTATGTTTTATTGGCTCTTGACTTGCAGTTTCATTTTGCTGTATTTTTCTATTAGGAATGTCAGAATATTTGAATCTAAACTTACCATCCAGAAGAGAGTTGTGTGAGCCAGAGCTTGGAATTGGTCGATGGTAGAGAGGACGCTGAGGATCAGACAGGCCAGTACTATGAGGAACCTGTATAGATCAAAGCAGAAAATGTCTTGATTGAAATGTTGTTTATGTTAGAAGTCACTTTCTATATTCCTGTGGGAGCTGAGTCTATAATTAAGCTGAACTGAACCTTCTACACCAATAAAGAAACACTTCTCATATCAAAGCTCTATGTTGCTTGCAGTCTGTCAGGCAAACATGAATCTCCTCAATCCCTGCTCATATTTATGTCAACGTTTCAGATTCTGATCAAAAGTGAAAAGCCTTAACTCAACTTTGGTGTTTAGTTCAAGTATCTGACAAAAACTGAGGAAACTGTGCTATGAAAGGAAAACTGAACTTTTAGAAAATTTATACATTTAAATGCAAAGAACATGCAGAATGTGTCACATGTTAATATACTGAATTTTACAACCCTCTTACACTATCTCTAAGTACTAAATAACTCTTTGACCAATATCCCTCTTGAGTTGAAAAGTGCTTCAAATGTGACAACAAAAAGATGCTCAAAATCCTTCAAGCTACTTATAAGAGAGAAGAAAAAAAACACAATTCTTCAAGTAGAGGCTTGAAGCTGCTTTGACACTTCACCACAGAAAGAAGTAGCATCAATATAAATCCAGTTCTGACTCTTAGAGATTACAAATTTAGGGATGAACTGGATTTCATGAGTCTTTTATGAACATGTTTTTGAGATCTGAATAAAAAGAGCAGTTTGTTTTTGAAATTCAAATGTAGTAACTTGCAACCCGAAATAAAAGTCAGAATACAGTCTGCTACCCTGTGTATATCATTTTTCAGAGCTGTTCATAAAAGTCAATATGAGGGATCCTTTTCAATTTCAATCGAAGAAGAGGAAGTCGGGCAAGCAGGGTGAACTGCAATATAACTCACGAGCCAATCTCAACTTATTTCTTTTCTCTCATGTGTTTCAACCCATCAAGTAGGGCCAGAGTTCCTGTTTTCATTTCATTTGCTTCAGTTTTGTCTCTGTTATCACGGCTAAATTTGGATGAAGGTGTTTCAGTGATTCAGCTATTTACCAGGTAAAATAGGAAATGAACTTTTTATAAAATTTAGCAGAAAGGTTGACATTGAAGGAAGGACAAACTCATTATTCTGCTGGCAAGAGGTGGTGAGAAATGTGAGGATAAAAGCTTGAACGAGTGAATGAAATAGGAGATTGTGAATAAATCCAAAGGCTTGTTTTATACTTGTGATTCATTGACCTATATAGAAAGCAGCATGCAGTTAACATGGAATTAGAAGTAAATGTGATTTGCATAACAGTCGACAAGAAACGATCTGCCAGATGCTTTTCTTCGTCTATTATTGACAAGAGTGTAAAAGAAATTACTGTAATTACATCATCAGTTATTTTTTATACCCATCTAATCTTAGTCAAGGTCACAAGGAAGCTGGAGCCTAACCCAGCTTTAGGGTTTCCACACATCCCTTAAAATGTGGAATCATCCAATATTTAATGACGTGTGTCCCATATGTCTGAGTTATCATAAGCACAGGATCTTCTTGAACATCATCTTTAGCTACACACGTGGTATAGCTACATGCACTGACTTTCTTAGATACACCTCACTTAAACTCTCTTTTGCCTTCAAAAGCGCCTGAATCCTTTATGGCACAGATTCAACAGTGTCAGAAACATTCCACAGAGATTTTAGTACATATTGACTCGATAGCATCATGCAGTAACTGCAGATTGGTTGCTTGCATATCCCTGATAGGAATGTTCTGTTTCACCACATTCCAAAGGTGTTCTATTGGATTGAGATTTGTTGACTATGGATGCCATTGGCGTACAGTGAACTCACTGTCATGTTCAAGAAGCTAGCTTTTTGGCCATTTTAGCTTAAACGTGGAAGTAGTCATTAGAAAATTGTCTGATCTCTCTGACTTTTTAGGCAGACCTAAGAAGACACTGTTGCAGTAATCAATGCAACTAAAGAATTGATTCTTTGGTTAATCGACTGTGTTCTTCTAATTCTGAAACAAAAAACAAAGGCAGATATTTCCCAACATTAATTTATTAATAAGTAATACTACCAGGTCACAAGCAGGTTTCTTTTTCACAAAGTAAAACAAGTATGTGCAGTACATATTGGCAAAACGGTTATATAATATAGTTGCAATCTAATAGACTCTCCTGCCTTTTTAAATCTGCAGCAGTGAACCAGAAACATGCATCACTCAGCAATTACTTGATAGGTCAGAACTTTGTTTTAATTCATTTTTACCCCCTTCCTCTTTGATCATTTAAACACCTGCTTTGTTTGTGGAATAAGAAAAGCTGGAATTTTAAACATTGTGTTTTCTGAACTTGTGAGGGGTTGTCTTATCTGCATATAATTAGTGCAATCATCTCTTAGAATCAAGGGCAGAAATTAAGCACATCACATTTCAAAAACACATTTTAAAAACAGAGGATGTAGTATCTTGCTGTGTTGGAAAAACCCCAAATTGTTAAGGTATTTCTAAAAATAAAAAACAAAATCTACATGAACCCCAATTTTGACAGAGAAAATGTAGCACAATCCAGAGTTTTGCTGCAGTCTTGGGAGTGTTAAACCCAAAAAAGAGATGAATAAGCTATGATTGATGTGGAAACAGACAAGGAAATTCACAGAATTGAAAGTGAGCGTGAATTTTTTATGTATAATTTTTGCTACTGTTTTAGTTGCTGCCTGTTCAAATACTTGGTCAAACTTGATCCTACTCAGTAAGGAGTTTCATTTAAAAAAAAGATGAAACACTCAGGTTTCACCCTGACATAGCTAAAAAGGTGTAAGCTAACAGGACATTATCAGATTCTGTGGATCATGTTACTTTCAGATGAATATCTCATACTGCTATAATTTTCAGGATTAATAAAGAGACTATGTAGATTGCCCCTTTGATCCCCATTACTCTTGTTAACCCATACAGTAGATAATGGTAATTTACTGAACAAGTAGAATAATCACCATCACAATGAGTTGCTGCTCTCCAGAGCAGAGAACATGTGGCTGTTATAACACCGCTGAGTTTGGAAATGATAACATTAACTGGATTTAATGCAGTCACTCTGTGTTATCACTGCAGAGCAGACGGACATGGATCCCATACATAACTGTGAGCATCCAAATTGTAACATTTACATTATCCTCTCAGTGCACCTGGATGACATCTGTGAGCGAACCTTAAAATGATGACAGCTGCAGGCTGAATCTACACAATTAAGACTGAAATATCAAGGTAAAAAGTCACAAATGTCAAAATGCCTGCAGAGTTACAGAGAATAAAACCAAGGAAACAGCTTTAAAATGTCTAAAACACCACTAGTTGAAGGTATAACTAAAATAAATTTCAGGAAATTGGCAGCAAATAAGGAAAAGCAATAGAAAGGCTTATAAACGAGAACAATGGAAAAGAAATGAATCCAGAAAAGCTTCAATGCAGAACAATGGAGAAGTAGACAATTCAACTTTGTGTCCATCTCGTGACACATGGTGATACTTCAAAGTCAAGGAATTTTACCCAACATCAGTTTTTTACCTGATTTTTTTTCTCTCATTTAAACACTGCCAATATATCAAATTCATAAAATGCATAAACTTTTGCAACTGTAATAGTGTATCTTTAAACCAAAAAGCGATACTTGCATAAAGCATGACATTTTATGACATCAATAAGAATTTGGTCCTTTGTCTTGTCTTTGAAGATTTCAACTTTTACTAAAGAATCATAAGTAATCACAGAGTTAATCCTATTTTAGTAGACCTGATGGAAAGTATGTGTAGCAACAGCTTTGTTTGCACCACGAAGACCCTTATCACTTCTTGCTACTGCTTATTGAAGTCCAGCCAGGAATCCAAATGCCCCCCCTCTGAACTAACACATACACACACAGACAAAAACGTGCACACCACACGTCAACACAGATAAAAGACCGAGGAGGGATCTGCTCAGGGCTGCTGGATAACACCACTAAAGCAGATGGTCCTGTCTGAAATGACTAAACATGGAGACAAAACAACACAGTAAAAATTATACTGGAGTCCGCTAAACTCTGTCCCCAGGATGTTGCATATGTAAATGAAAGTCTGTTTGTCTTCTGGAAAGTGAAAAGTAAAATAGCTGTGATAAATATTTAATCACTGGTCAATGCATGTTTATGTCACTTTATGTGTGACAGAATCAGTGAGAAAATGTATAAAAAGAGACTGAACAGCAGAGGGAAATCTCCAAATAGTCATTCTGATATGGCAATAATTTTTTTTTTCAGTGAAGCCCTATCTAATTTATTTTATGTCATTTGCAATGACGATAAACATAAACAGTAAAACAATTCTAAGCTTTCATTTTTGCTTCACTATTTATTTAGCAAAGACTTTCTAACTTGTCTTTCCCTCACCACTAACTGCTCCATCATACTACGACTCCTTTACCTCAAGGCCCTTAGATAATACATCCTCTGTCTCTTTTTAGCACCCAAGGGCTTGGTGTAGCAACAGACAAAATAATACATTGGCTCAGCAGCGCAGGCTCCACTGAACTCTAAACAAAAGCTCAAAGCATTCCACCTATCTATTATTGATGGACAGGTTCACTTGCACTCTGTTGTACTGTGTGTGTAGAAAAGCATAGAGTAAGAACTGGGAGTTACCCTACTGACCATGTCACTAGCTACTATTATGTTTATTCCATGAAGAAATAATTCCTAAATTCATTGAAGGCTGTAACATAGACGGTGTAAGTCTTTGTCAAATTATCAGTCCAAAGTGCAGTCAGTATGTAAATAATAGGTGAAAGAATGTTGTTATTGTGGTTCACTGAAAATGTGAGCATCTGTTGAGTTAAATTGCAGATATTTTGGGGGTTATGTTTGACAAGATGTGGAAAAACTGGAGCACCTTGAATTTGAAAAGAGAAAATCACACAATTGCAGTAAACAATAAGATAAAATACTAACAGTAAGTCAAAACGTGTCTTTTATGAAGACGGGTAACGCTTTGTGATCTCTTAGTCTTTTTGTTAAATCATTGATGCATGTCTGAACGTCCTGCCTCTGACTGTTTGTCAGAATAAGTGGTTTAGCTTAATAGAGCTGAGTCTGGAAAACATTTTGAGATATCCGTTTTCTTTTAACTCTCCCAGCTGAGGCATCTACGCCCAGCATGTAGGGTGAATCCATGCTGCTGCTGACCAAAACATCCCATTTAGCTGTTTGTCACTCACACAGAAACACAAAGACAAAGTTTTGCTGAAACAAAAAGGAGAACTAAATATGTACAACCATTCTATGTTGCAGTGTTGTAGTGGATCTTATCTGTTCCATGAAGCTAAACATGTACTTGTACATATTTACATATTTTTATGTATTGTACATAAAACATGTTATTCATAATATTTACCATAATGGAACAGATCTAAAGCCCAAGGTATACTGAATCACCAAACCTACGTATATCCAAGTGCAAACACACAAGACATACTCTGATAAGGCTTTGGGTTACTTTGATGTTTGAGTTCTGGGTCAATGACAAGAACATGGTTGTTCATAGCTGCTGTTCTATCAAATATTTGCAAAACAAAGTTCTGTACTGAGCCTCAGATACCTGCAGGAAGATTTCATATCACAACACTGTATACTGATCAGTCACACTCAGAATATCCAGTACATCTGATTATGATCTGGCTACAATTTATATAATAAGTATTTGCACAGTGCCTTGCTAAAATGTTGTTACCATTTGAACTTTACCACATTTTATCACAAAATATTCTCAAACTCTATGCAACTTCAGTGTATTTCATTGGAATTTTAAAAGATACATATGCAAAATAGTGCATAATTGGGATGTAAAACAAAAGTTATGCAATGGTTTTACTAATAAAAACTAAATTGAAGGAAGCTAAATACAGTGAAATCCTGAGAGAAATATTCACCTATGGGGTTAACTTTAGAATGGAACAGAGGTTCACTTTTTAGCAGAACAACCACCTTAGACATATAACTATAACAGCAAATAACTTTAGATGGGAACACGTTCATAATCAGAACAACTTAGTCAAAGTTCACATCTCCATCCAGTTGAGAAGCCATTCAAAATGTATGCTTCCAGATATTCTAAACCGGTTTAAATGAACTTCAACTGTTTTGCAAAGAAGGAAGGGCAACGATTTAGTCTAGACCTACGCAAAGTAGGGAGATTCATAAAATAAGTCAAAAGACTCGAATTGATATTGTTGAAATGGGACTCTAAATAATATTGACTCAAATGCATGCTATACTTTATTCATAAAAAACCTTTTAAAAATCATATCTCCATATTTCTTGATCTATTTATCTTATTATTTTACAGTAATACAATATTTTGTGTTGTGCTATCATATGAAATTCCAATAAGATGTATTAAAGTTCGAGGTGAGAAATTGACAAAGCATATAAATGCTTTTGCAAGGTCCCACATGCGGTTTCATATGTTTGTACAGAAAATGTGGATTCAATTGTATTGTCCCTCAAACCAAAGCTGTATTTTTCCATAATGTCAATTGAAGGGGCCATGAAATATATCCTTTATTTAAGTCTGACCTTGTTTCTATCCACAGCTGGCCAACACAAACACATTTGGAAATATGAGACGTAGAAATCAGCCATGTAGACCTTCCATCACCACTTTTAGCACAAATGTGCAATTTCATGCTACAACCTGCTGCATCACTCTCACCAACCTTTTATAGTCTCTCACACTGCTAAGCATCTACAATCGATACAAAAGCCATTGACATCATATTTGTTTTAGGGGGTGCAGGGAAAGGCCAATTTCATTAAACCCTTAGGCCAATAAAGTCATAACATTAGTGAAACAAGAACCTTCCAGTAACATGGCAAAGAATGCTGTCATGAAGAAAGGAGATGAGCTGCAGCAAACAGAAACATTGGATCCCAATAATGCAATGAAACTAGTCAGTAAGCACAATTTTTCTAAACATAAGTAGATTAAACAAACACAGAATTAAAAACTAACAACTATACGCAACCAAAGCGGGAAGATTGTTTTTCAAGAAATATCATTTAAAATTCCAGAAATTCAAGGTCTCTCTTGAACAAAGAGATTTTTAATCTCAACGAGACATACCTGGCTGAATAAAGGCTACATACATACATAACTGAACAAAGAACAGTTTTTAACCATATAATTTCCTCACTGAAATGCTCTGTGAACTTAGCGTTTAAATATGCTGGAGTTGCATTACGCTTGCTCATGTTCCATTTGAGTCACTCAGATTCTAACCCGCTCCGACAGGCCGCGTTCCTCTGTGTCCCCACCGACACCAGAGGGTCGCAGGGTAGCAGGGCGAGACCGGGCCACTGCCTCCTCCACAGCATGCACCCTGCCAAGTTTAGCTGCCCGCTATCAGTGCCAGCAAGCATGGATGGACAGCACACATGGGAGTGTGCTAGAAAACCATATCCCGTATTCCAAAACCTCTGGCTGGTTACCATCAAATGCATCCAGTTTAAAGCTTGTGAGTTTCATGGAAGTGGGTTGCATCAACTCAAAACATAAACAGTGATTTTACTTGATATTTCATCTTTGATGTGTAGAAACTAGAAAGAAAAGAAAAATAACATTGCATCTGGCAGGAGAGATTACGTGTGTTTTTTAAAGAATCTCTGAGTACAATCCAGTAAATCCTCAATGCATCTCTGGAAAATTAAATACAGATTGGTGCTTAGACAAAAAAAACACATGTTTCCAAATTAAAAATGTGTGCAATAGTGTCATCTCAGTGCTCCCAACGTTTCATAAATTTTAATGGATCACATTTATTTTCAGCCCAGTCCTTACATCGTTCCCATTGGAAACTGGAGATGCACGGCTGTCTGATCAGCACCTTTCTTAAATTCAAAAGATTAACAGCTTTTTGTTGTAAGACCTTCCAATGCAACACTTTGCAAGTGCAACTAACTCCCTGTTTAATTTGAATCTGTTTGTAATAATCCTCACGAAATACCCCGCTGATCCAGAAGCTTATACATAAAGAAGACTTGAAGAAAACACTTACACTGTGAAGTGATACATGAAGCACTTCCAGCCAGACGGCCTTTCCAGAAAGTTATACACCCGTCCCTGGATGTAGGCGCGGGTAACAGCTGGGCGAACCCCGGTGCTGTACACTGACATCCGCACAGACATCCGAGGATGAGACAGGTAGGGGTCCAGGTGACCAGGGGGAGCTTCAACACGGGAGCTGCCTTCTCCTTGCATTGTGTCGTTGCTGCCCGCAGCTGCTCCTGATTCATGCCCATTGAATGCGGTTTCCGAGAGCTCCAGATCAGGTGGTCTCTTTCCACGTGCCACTCCTGAAAACTTCCTGGAGTTCTTCGTGTTCTCCCGCCCGGGAGTAGAAGAAGTAGACATCTCGATCTTCCTTCTTTCTTCTATAGCTTAACTTTTTCACAGTTTATGTTTTTTTCCGGTCACTGAGTTAAAATGACAAATGTTCGCCCATGTGCGCACACCTTCTGTTGCGCGCCTGATCGCACCAAGACGCATAAAACTAGAGGAGGCTATAAACTCTGTTATTAATGCTCTGGATCACAAGGACGTTTTTTTTTTTTTTTTTCTCTTCCTGGAAATAACTTCCCAGTTCTCTGGGTTGTTCAGGAAATGACAGGTCCCAGACTTGAATGGGTGTCCCTTACCTCTTTAGAGCGCTTATCAGCCCGGAGTGCTGTCACCAGGCGGTGCGCTGTGAGCCGCCAGCTGTTCGGTCATTTGCCAACTGTATGTCTGTGCTGCTGAAAAGCAATGCTGAGGATGAACTCTGACCTCTCCAAAGACTAAGCATTACATATTACACTTTCCTCCCATAGAGTAGATTTTTTTATACGTGATATTTGTAGTAGGCTAAATAAATGAACATTTCAAAATTGCTATTGAACTCACATTTTTGTAGAGTTAAATAAACTGGCAAAACTTTTGTAAAATCCCTTAACCTCGCTTTAGATACAATTTGTCACCATTAAAACAGCTTGCTGTGGTCAACTTTCATATTTGTTGTATTTAGTTGTAGATCATTATTTGATCACCCTTACAAACCTAATCTTTCAGGAACACATTCTTATTCTGATATCACAGAGGGAACAAGGCAACTAACCAAAGTTGTTTTATTTTTGCTGTTTTTTTTTATTTACCATATTCTTCAAATATGGTAAGTTCTAAACACCATGGCTGCAACAATCACTCTGTATTTAAAAAGCAGTCTTGGGTTTCATAAAGATTTTGCAGCAATAACATGGAAATGTTTTTTTAAAGAAGACTAGAGGAGACTGGAATGCTTATATTTCCTTTATCATCAGATCTTTAGAGACAATTTGTAGCCAATTGGTTGTGGAATTAATAGGGCCTGACTAATGTCTTCCACTTAGATACATTCTGAAATCCTAACAATTTTTCATACATTGTTTCATACAGACCCTCGCCCCCATTTTATCTGATGGGACCGGTTTAATTTCTAGCTTCATAATTTATGTACCTGCAGTACAGCTTTAATGTACTTTGAGTTTAGACTGGTACCAGTTGTAATGAAGTTGACAGATCACATACCAATTTAAGGGTATAAAAACAGAATTAGTCATCCTATAAAATCTTATAATTGGGTCTTTGGAGTCAAACTTTAACTAAAGCACATAAGGTTGAACCTTATGCTATTCAAATGCTTCAAAATCTATTAAAAATGTCTTTTTACAGAGTTTAGTAATGTGAACTAGTGAGCTTAATTCCTATATGTCTTATGACCCAAATAGATCCAAAGCAGATAAAGCCTGTCATTTTTTGTTTCAGTGCACCAATTAACAAAGTTTTATTTTGCCATATCCTGACATGGGGATCCATTTGGAAAGCTTGTGGTTGAGAAGGAATGAGTTTGTTTTGTAACCAGTAGTTTAAATCCCAGTCATTGTATCCTGCGAGACACTTCAGCCACCTTGCCTGCTGGTGGTGGGCAGAGTGGTATAGAAGCCTCACTTCTGTGATTCTACCCCAGGTCAGCTGTAACTTACCACTGTCAGCACATGAATGGATGAATAACTGAATATAGTGTGAAATTCTTCAGAATCTTAGGGACTAGATAAAGCACTATACTGGCCATTTACCATACTTATTACCAACCTTTATTTTCAGCATCCATTTACAGAAACAATTGTTTGGTATAAAGGACACTAGGGGGGAATATACCCCCCACACAACACTTTTTGAAAGTTTTTGGAGCACTTTTAGCTTTGTGCCAATATTTGAGAATGAAACATGGTCAAATCACTTTGAAGTTGTTTTGATATTTACGTAGATGATCTAATGTACTAGGTATAATTGAATGTGGCATGTACAGTTGTTGGGACAATCCCCTCCCATCAATGTTATTTCACAGTGTACTAGAGTTTGGGGAAACTGAATATTACAGGCAGCACATCTGGACGTCCACTGATTTTTTTTTTTTTTTTTTCCAGTATCGGTGATGTTTATATTTGGCTTGCTACTACATGCTACCACATGTATATCTTAATCCTATTGATAAACCTTTCTTTCTTCATCATCACTGTAGTTTCATGAGAACCCTTGATGTTCCCAAATAGCAGTCGTTAGAGAAAGCTGGGAATCATCTCTGTGTAGCTTTGCTTTGGTGTCACTTTTTAAAGTTGGTGACCACAGAGTTTCACGCTTAGCTCTTCACCAAAATATTCCGCATGTATTCAGGTTTAAAACGACTCATTATTTGTTATGCATGCATACAGAACCTATGCACAACCTATGAAACAGCTTTTGAGTTAAAGTTTTTGACATGGTTGAAAGACTACTGTTGATTTAGTTTCCATCTCCTTGTCTTTCACCCATGGAATTCACAACTAAAGCTGCAAATAAGCAGGAAGATCAACGTGGTCACAAATGTACAAAGAATTCCGTCTACATGGCTATGACTTATCATTTTAACACATTTCCTCTTCTTAGCCTGGCTCACAGTCAAAAGCAAAAAAAATACATAAATAAACAAAAACGGAAAGAATATCTTCAGTTATCAGAGAAGTTAAAAAATGTGATTATATTTTGAGCTAAGTTAATGTTACATATCCCTGGTTGTCCCAGTTTGCAGACTTATTTGCCAGATAACAGTATTGATAGGCAAAAACCCATTGAGGTCAGTTTATCAAGGTTATTGTGTGGATTTCTCCCACTGTGACCTTGGCTCAGGTAGTATAACGGAGAGGAAACAAGCTCCCCCGGAGCACATTTTAATAGGAGTCGAGTGTCATCCATGTGATGACAGGATCTGTTGCCAGGTAAGTATTAAGCACCACTCATACAGACTTTTGCAGCAGGATGCCTTCTATATCATTTGAGATTTTGTCTGTTGTACAGAAAGGGCATTGCTCTTGAAAGTCACCATTTCTATCACAGCTAAATGATAGAAAAAGGGAAAAGCTACAATGGTCAACTGGTCAGGGATTAAAGGCTGGAATCTCATTCAATGATTTATAAGCCCACTTGAAAGGTAAAAAGTGTAACATTTCTTTCAAAATAAAAATTTCTACAAGAATATTGAGTCAGGGTTTAAAAATGTCATTATTTGGTAGGTCCGTTGTAATAGTGAGCACAAAACATATGTTTTTAACTGTGCACTTTGTATTCATATTTGATCCAATATTTGGTTTTAAGTGTCATACATCCAGGAGAGAAATGCAGATATCCATTTTCCTTGTTACAGCTTATTATGGGAGGATCCAAACACCTTCCCAAGCCAAAAAGGAGAGACAGATGATGACTATTTTTTTTCCTGTTCCAGGTCTTTTCTCAGTGGGTCAAGCTTGGAAAACCTCCAAAAGGAAATATTCTGAGTCAATGCCCGAAACACCTCAACTGACTGCTTTTGATGAGAACGAGCTCATGTTCTATGCCAAACCCCTTGCATGGCAAAGCAGAGGCCCCTTTCAGAAATACCATCCTCAAAAAGACACATAGCCACAAATCCCCTTTTGCAGATCTTTTTTTTTTATTCATATTATACAAGATGATCCGGTGAGATCACTGGCCCTGTGTGTTTGCAGATCATTCCCAGGGATGAACCAAAGGGTAATAATCTGAGCAGCATTCACCTGAGTAATATATATTCAATAAATGTTGGGCATTTCACTGTTTTATGGTCCCATTTTTATCCACATCAAGATCTTTTGATCAATGTATTAATGAGATCAGACGAACACTGGATGATCATCTGACATGTCTGTTGTTTGCACCAGCCATGGGCTGTGCTGCTGTTTCAGACTTTGCTTTGTCACTACATCTCTCTTTTTCCTCTTCTTTCTATCTTAGCCTTACAGCTCACAGTTGTTATGAGTGTGGAACAACTTCCTTCCACTTGTGCTGAAGCAAAAATATGTCATTGAGGATTCACTTTGATCCCCTTATTCTGTATCTGATCCTTTCAGCTGATTGTGAGACATAAAGAACACAGATAGACAGTGAATCAAGAGTATGATATAAAAAGTTTTTTACGCTTATACCAGCCAGCCTCTGCATTTTGTGTCCTGAATAGAGGTACTCATGTACCATCATAGAGTCAGACATTTGTGGGACCTTGCCAGTGAGCACCTGGTGGTTGGGCTTTGGTTCTTGGGGGACGGCCAGGCTCAGCCTAAAAAGACAACAGGAGGCTTCTAATTGGTCCTGTCCTTCACCGAGAGGGGAATTGCATTTGAGTATCTTGGGAGCCTGGTGGCAGGTCAGGCCTCGACCAGGGCCATAATTATACTAACATTTTCTATTCTTCTTATTTCTTTCCTCTCTGATAGATTATAACATTCTTAAGAGTGTTTTTTGTATTTAAGATTCTTAAGCTTTACTTTGTTTACACCATCACTCTTGGTTGTTTGAGTTTGCACTATGCCTTTGCAGTATAGATGGGCAAACATAGATGCTTTCCTAAAGGACACGAGGAGCTGGAAATGTGATATTAACTGCTATTTACACTGTGTGGTTCAGGTGAGATTATGGGATTCTATATGCCAGCTGAGACTGCAGCTCCTAATTTAGTTCAGGAAGTACAAAAAAAAAAAGAAGAAGAAGAAGAAAACAACCAACAGGAGCAGCACAAAAACAGTACAAATAGGAACGCACAATTTCTATTTATATTATCTAATTTGAATAATTTTTTTGCGCCATGTAGAAATGTTTTATTACATTCTGAGTTGAGTCTTTCTAAACAGTCTCTATCCAAATGTTCAGTACAGCCAATAGAAATTAGTCATGGGATCTCAAATTTTATTGTGCCTGTATTTATGAGTAATGAAAACACATTAAGGAAATGGGATCTATCCTTCTATGGTATAAGCAAAGTACCAGTGACTAAGCCTATTCATGTAAAGCTATAACTAATAAAGCAGAGGCATGTGATGTGAAAAGATGGGTTTTTACTGTAGATTATTTATTTTGTCATATAACCCAGTTAATAATGATAGTGTCTCAAGCATGTGCATCACAAAATTCACTCTGTTGTGCTAGAGAGCCCTTGTTCAGTGGCTGTTTTCTTTGAAGTCTCCTTTCCTACACCAGAAATGACAAAACTATTCGTTTCCAAAGGCTTTTCTGAATGCAGCTTGAAACCGTTCTCGCTTTTGCTTGAATCTAAAGGGCAGAGCTGTTGTATCCTTTGCAACCTTCATTCAGTGTGCAGAATCCCCAGGCTAAAAACACATTAGAAACCAAAAAAACAAAGAGTCAACCTTCATTGATTTCCATTTGAGCCTGATGAAACAATATTGCAGTACAACTTTATCCTGCTTTGACCTGCATTAGATTGAAGATTGAGAAATGATTTTTTCCGCTGTTAGTCTGTGTTGCATTCATGTGACCAGCCTGTCACTACCAGGGGCTCTGTGGCTCTGTGGGAAGAGTAGTTGTCTTGTGATCGGAAGGTTGTAGGTTCAATTCCAGCTTTCTCCTGCCCCATG
>CAEGAE010049453.1:0-63808 GCA_903067095.1 Girardinus metallicus
TATATATATATATTTTTTTTTTTTTTTTGAGTGGGTATACTTGCAATAATAATCCATATTATTAGTTGAAAATGGTCTCAAAACAACGATATGGTTGGTTTGCCACAATAATGTATGGGGTAGTTTACAATTCCAAGTCCTTTAATCAAAGTTTTTGCCTTTCTTCAGGCGGTGCTGCATCTGTGGGTCATGATTGTTCTTCTAACTTACACACCAGAAATGCACGGCAGCCCTGACGGAAGATAGAAGACAACTGGACATTTCTAGATTTTCTATGGCCTTCGGCGTAAGGAAGCTGCTGGAAAACGGGCCCCGGGACCTGACTCTCCCTGTTTTGCACACACAACGCTACGAAACTGAAGGCATTTCCTCGCATTTGTTGTTGGTTTCTTGGGCTGAGAGCCGCGATGAGTTTTAGCGCAAACGCAGAGCGGTTATATACTGTGTTGGTTTTGTTCTCCACGTTAAACTTTCCTTCCGCTGTACTCTTAAGAGATTGTATGTAACACTATGTAAAAACAAACAAAGGGTTTTAATAAACATGTCAGAGGAGAAAACGTTGCGTTATTTCTTGGAGGCCCCTAAATTCACCCAAGCCAGCCGTTCTGGTTGCAGTGCTTTGCGAAAGCATCCGGCCATTTTCACATTTTGTCTTGCTTTGTATTTTACTTTAATTTCATGTAACAGATAAATGCAAAGCAGCACTTGAATGCGAAGTGGACGTATGCTGAAAGTGTCAGCATTTCAGATGGTTGGGGAGCAAATACATCATCATCATCATCATCATCATTATATGTTAACTGTTAGGTTTAACGTTTAGGGAGGCTGAAAAAAATAGACTAAAATCAAAAAGATTCATGTACTGCACGGCTTTATGGTTTGTTTTCTTTTTGTTACCTAACTCGGCATGGTTGTTCTTTTCAAAGCTTGTAGACAGACACGTTACTAGAATGAAGATCTAAACGTCTCAAAAGAAATAGATGTACACTGACTAGATGTTTTAGTGAAACTTTGATTCAGTTTAAAATGGGGACATCAAAAAATCTTGTGGTATAAAAACACTACAATATGTTCTTGCTGACATGAAGTCTGTCAAAATGAACCTTGCTTGATAAAGTGTAAGAGTCCTACATAGGAAGGAGTTTTTGTTTGTTTGTTTTTTAGGTTTAAACTCTGTTGTGTATGTTTGGGACTCTTATTGTGAAGTTAAAAAGGAAAACTTCCTGCTTTTGATCTGTTTTATTTACACATTCTGCTCACATTGCACATGAATCTGGCTGACAGATTTATGTGCAATCTATCAGCCATGGAAGAAGCCCCGTCTTTTAGGCATGAGCCCCGCTGCAGAAGTAGACAAACCTAGTTACAGTGAACCACCTATCTGTGGATTCTTCTGTGGAACGCAACTCAAAATTATTAGAACACTGAGTCGAGGTTTCCACTCTACATGCATCTTAAGGTATGTTCTGGGTTAAAACTAGTAAAATTGGCAGCTATAGGTGTTTTCTGAAGTGGTTTCAGGTATTCACAGATTTCCCAGACTCTTGTGAATACCAAGAGTCCACCGTCCTCAAGCCTGGACTGAGTCATGGTGTACTGATTACAAAACCTTTGAAAAAACACAGTATGATTTGTGGGGATCATACAGTGGGGAATTTAATGAGAATTGTTAGCTGCACATTATGTGTAAAAGTGTTTTAGCATTACTCACTGTAAATAAACTTTTTGCACATTAAAATGAGTTAGTTTCTTTTGCTTATATGAGCTAACAGGAAGGAAAACCAAGGTTTCAATTCTTGAATAATTAAGAAAATAGTCAACTATAAAATGGCTGAAAAGTTAAGGTTGTAAACAATCTATTTAGTACTAACAGATGTTGTGTAAACCTGGGGCCACTGGATCCTCTGCCTTTGTTTTGGCAGGGATAGTATTTTTGTTTTAGTCCTCAGTCCTCTGTGTCTTCTCTCTCCTGATTGGTCCAGTGCTGTTGTCTCGACTCAGTGAGGCTGGAGAATCATCACATGATCAGACACACATTCCTTAATTTCTGTCTAAGTGACGGATGATTGAAAGAGACTTTCTGACCAAGTCATCATCTTGTCCTCACCTTTTCCACAATCTGCTACAACCAGCAGATCAGCAGGTGGAGCAGGTCTTCTTCTTTAATTGTTGGTCAACTCATGTCGCATGATATGAGTTGATGTGGAAATGAAATCCAGAGAAAAGACAACAGGGTTAACAAACAGGATATACATGGACAGAAAAAAAGAACAATTTTGAAATTTGAACTCAATTTCATCCATATTTAAAATGAAAGTAAGTTTCCTTACTTTTTTTGTCAACTGCGTTGTCTTATCTTCCTCCATCTGACTGGTGGTGCTGAAGGTGGAGGTTTACAGGCTGAGGAGATCCAACCTGGGGTGATCAGAGACATTATGGATCTGCAGAATCTGAATCTGGGATCAGAAACCAACGCTGGGTTTTCTATGATGTTTCTAAAATTCTTTAATATTCGACGTCTGACCCATGAACAGGTGAAATTTCAACAGAAGATTTTATGGCAATGCTTGGTTTGTTATTGAAGGACCTACTGCACATGATCTCTGTCTCTTTATTCTGTGTCCTCAGATGTCCCCTTGTTCCAAAGGGAAACTTCCTCTCGGGATTTCCAGCAGGCTTCTCTGTCTCCTCAGTCCTCTGTGTCTTCTCTCTCCTGATTGGTCCAGTGCTGTTGTCTCGTCTCAGTCGTTTTGGGTTATTTACAAGGCTTATTTGCTGGTTTAAATTTAGTTTTGCTTTTAATTGCCTTGGTAATTCGGCCAGTTGGCCAACTGGGTCAAATTATATTATATTACATTATATTATAATATGATGCCATTTTTATTTATTATTAATTTCATTTGGCAATTACGCTTAACCATTTTATTTTATATCCAGTTCATCCCTGCTTTACGTCCTTTTGTTGGTCCTCCACTCCAGTATCCCATCATGCATCGCTTCAGACCTCCGTGTCCACGTCAAAACTGTCAGCAGAGCAGATAATGGCTGCAGTTGAGGTGGCACTTTTAGGTCTTCAGACTGCTAAAAAACTCCCCCACTTATGACTGAAACTTTTCGCAGACAACAGCGACTCCAGCAGAAACCGAAATATAAAAGTAATGGCTGTGTTATTCTACTATAATGCCTCGTAACTCGCTTGTCCTCCCAGATTCCTTCAGGCGACCGAGCAGCTGTTGTTAGCCGGGTTTAGTTCTTGCTAAGTGAGCGTCTGTCAGGAGTGAAGCCGCCGCGTTTCACACACAAACAAGTGGATTTTAACACCGGCGTAAATGTCAAGCAGAGTTTATAGTTTGGCTTACATGTCCGAACCGTCCTCGGCGTATTTGAGCTCAAACCGTGGCTAGCTGTCCGGCGTCCCTCGGACTGGTTTTGTTTTTGTTTGGTTCTCAGCCTCTCCGAGGATGTCTTCCTGGCTGGGTGGACTGGGCTCCGGCCTCGGCCAGTCTCTGGGGCAGGTCGGGGGCAGCCTGTCATCGTTCACCGGGCAGATATCAAACTTTACCAAAGACATGCTACTCGAAGGAGTGGAAGAAGTCGGAGGTAAGCTACGGTCCATGCTTTAGCTTTACCTCTGTGTTGTCCACATTACCATTTAGCACACCTGTAGCAGATAGCACACTGGTACTCAGTTCAGTTCAGTTTAGATGTGTGCAAATATTTCCGAGTATTTACTTTCATGTGCCTTTATGTGTTTGAGCACTGTATTTGCACCTAAATTTACATAATTCTTAAACTCATTTCGCTGCGTTTTGAATAGTTTGAGTAGTCCAGGTAACAGAATCTAGTCCTCAGTAAACAGCAGGGTTTCCCCCAGTGTGTTATAAGCCTGGCGGGCCACCAGGCTTTACTTATGCCCCCACCAGGCTACGCATTGCTTATTTAAGTCTTTTTAAAATATGTGCATTTTTTAAGACTTTATAGTTGGTGTTCCAGCATTAATCTTCCAATAACGCATAATTATCAAGTGACATTTTCAAATTTCCTGTCAACTTGAGACATTTTTTAACTGAAAAACACAACGAACCACTGGGTGAATGACCGACATAGCGCCCAGTTTTCTGGGGGAAACCCTGACCATACTCATCAGTAGACATGAGGTTTTCCACGTCTGTTCACTCTCACCTGGAGAAAAAAATGGCTACTTGCCTTCTTGACGCGTTACTTCTGCAACCCAATCCAGGATAAATTCACCGAAGACAATCAATGACTAGAAACTCTACCCACTGAATAAATGTCAAAATAACGCTTGGGATTATTAAAAAATATTTAGTGTCAATTAGATCTGTATTTTCTATATGTTACCTTTTTTTTTTTTTTTCTATAAATGTGTCCAGGCTGTGTAAAGTAGTAGATTATCTGCATAACACTTCATGTTGATTGAAAGGGTTTTTAATATAATCATATTAAAAAAATTACAACATTTTTGACAATGTCATTTATTTTAGTGAGTCGTAGTGAAGCACATTGTTTAGATTAAGTCCACACAGACGGACGTTCGAAGCCTCTACTTGTGTTAATTACGAGGATTTTCTGCTCATCGCTAATGAAAACATGATGATTAAGATTAGAATATTACATTAAATCAATGGAAAGACCTTTTTTTTTAAAAAAAAAAAAATACAGAAATGTGTGTTTAATAAAATAAATAAGTTTAATCCAACTGAAAAGGCTTGAATTGTAAAATTGTCTTCATTCATGCATCAAAGCACTCGTCCGTAACCTTTATCTGAGTTTTAGGAAACTTAGAACAAAATACTTGAAGGAGTTTTCAGAATATGACATTTAAAGAATGGAGGGAAAAACAAAAGAAGATTTTTTGTGAAGAAAATAAAAAAAAACGACCCAAAATCAATCTTTGATGTATTGATTAGTGCGTCACTACTGTGAAATTAGATGGAATTAGGATTTTTTTTTTTGTCCTTTATCATTTTGTGAAATCCGTAGTTTTTTTTTTTTTTCTACTCTTGACAACTTCTCATTTAAAGCAATATGCTATAATCCTTTACGAGCCTACTGAATCAAAATGTGGTTTTGTGGCTCCAATAAATAAGCCAGTCAGTTGTTTCTGTTAGATCAACGATCTGTTTTTAATCCATCGCTTATAAGATTAATCTGACTCCAGCTGGAAGTCAGAGGAATGTTAATGGAAACATTTTGAAATGTTGAGTCTCGAGTCTTGAGAGAAATAAATTAGAAGTAGGAATGGACAAGAAAAAGCGCGTGGTTGATACAGTATCATTAGATGAGTTGGTGAACTGACCCGAGGCCAGTAAAACAAGACAAACCAAATGTTTGGGATTCCTGCAAAGGATGAAAGTCGCTGTCCCGGTTGCAACATAAACCTCATTTCTCGACCCAGGAACGAGGTTTCTGGGTCATATTATTACTATATTACTATAGTCATATTAAAAACTCCAAATGAGTTAATGAAATAATCATTTCCTGTTCATTTCATTAACAGGAAATGATTAAAATTACGAAGGAAACATCAGCTTAGTTTTGATGATATTTTATTTTTAAGTCTTGCGTGCTTCACGTTAATTAGAGTTAATTAATTATATGTAGGTCAACATGCAATTATATTTGGTACTTGACAGATTCTTGTAGACTGAGAGCTTTTTACAATCTCTTTATTTTTGGAGGCTTTTATATTTACTTTCTCTAAGTGAGGATCTCACATCCTAGTTTTTTTTTTGTTGACTTCAAAAGGAGACGTTTCTTTATCAGTTATATAACCAAAGGTTGGCTAAGCTGAAACATGTTTCAGCAGAAACTAGTTTCTAATCTGACTGTAGAGTTGAAACATTATGGATTCCTCCCAACTATCGTTTCTAATTGAGGTCCAGTTATGTTGAATTAAGTTTATCTGCTAAATTGGAAGCTAACCACTTAAAAGGTGATGCCATTAGTCTGTTAAAGAACAAAATAGATGGGAGAATTTCAATTTTGCTTTCTACTTGTGCACTGTTTTATTCATACTGTAGAAACGTGTAAATAAGCAAACTCGGCCCATTTGACTAATTCAAACTGGACGTGTTGTCGGTCCACGGCGAACTGATAAAACATCGACTGAGGAAGAACTTTGGCCGCAGATCTCCAACTCACCGCCGCAGGCAAAAACCTAAAGCGTCTGTTCTTATCACTGTCGGGCGGAGATGTACGCTCACCTAAACATGTCTACTATGGGTAACTTTGGCTTGGACCTTTACGGTACACGAAACCATGTACCGTAAACACGGTGCATTACTGTAAGGTGGAAGGAAAATGTTGCTGCGCAGGAAGAGTTGCCGTCTCGAAATCTGAAAGTTGTGGATTCGGTTCCGGCTTTCTCCTGCCAGGTGTCGACATGCGACCAGGCGGATGTGACTTCAATGTAAAACACTTTCATTGATCAGTATAGCCATTTAGGCGCTATATAAATTCAATTTTAAGAAAAATAAGACATCACTCTTTCAGATTTTTATAAATAACTTTGAGCACCCTTTCTTCAACTTGGTCAAATATAATACTGTAACAAGAATCGTGATCTGTCTCATAAAATGTTAATGAAATAACTGAGTTTGTGGCTGTGATGAAATGTGAAAATGCTCCAGGGACCTGGATGAAAGTCTATCAGTGAGTTTTAATGCGTATTTGGTGTTGGCTGAGTTTTGTGCAGTTCTAGGCTCACTTTACTACTTTAACAAGACAGTAATAATTGCCTGCTGACCAGTAAGGCATTTGTTTTCCACATGGATCTGATGTAGTAAATTAGTGCTACAGGTGGAGACAAAAAATGTTTCTTTTAAAGTTTTTGTGTTTTAAGGCTAAGCAAAACACAATCTCTGCTTTCAACAGGAGAAAGGTTATGGATTAAAATAAATGTATGGTAAAGTAACTCAAGTTTTAAATGTTATTTATAGCGTATGGATTGGTTTCCTCTGCTGATTAGATTCAATAATCAGGGAGCCTTCAAAAGGAAACATTACGCATAAAGACTGAAGTATATTAATTAACCACGTTACTGTCAGTCAAATTCAACATACTGTAATATTACGACAGTTTTTCACATGATTGAACTAAAAATATCCATCTGTTTTCTTACACCCTTGTCCCTTAGTGGGGTCAGGAGGACTGCTGGTGCCTTTCTCCAGCTAACTTTCTGGGTGAGAGGCGGGGTCACCCTGGACAGGTCGCCAGTCTGTCGCAGGGCAACACAGAGACACACAGGACAAACAACCATGCACACACACACTCACACCTTTTCATGATTTTGGACTGTGGGAGGAAGCCGGAGAACCCGGAGAGACCCGGGCCGTGAATCGAACCCAGGATATACTTCAGTCTTGCTGCAAGGCAACAGTGCTACCAACTGCGCCACTGTGCAACCCTGAACTAAAAATACATTAAACATAATGTTCCTTGGATATATATATATATTTTTTTTTTTCACTTCTCTCCGTCTACGTCGGACGTCGTCTTTAGTTTTTCTTCACTCCTGAAAGCAGCGCACAGGAGCTGGTGGGGCTGGTTTTTCAAAATAAAGCAAATTTTAACATTTTATTACATTTTGATTTATTTCAAACTGATTACGATTAATACAAGAGCAAAAATATAGAGTTTCTATATGTCTTCATGTTGTTTTTAACATATATTTAAAAAAAAAAACCTTAATTCTGAAGCTGTGGCGGCTTTTATTTTGCTTTGTGTGTTGTACAGCGGAGTTTTTACAGCTCTACCGTTACTTAACATGTGCTGCACTGACATAATGTTCTATGGAGATGCAACTTGACTGGCTGTGTCTGTTCTAATGTTTTTCTTCATGCTGTTTTTCCATGTAACCACAGATGCTGCCACAGAATTACACGTGTCCAATTCCAAGTTGGCTGAGGTGGAGGCTGCGTTTTCCACTCAGAAATCAGAGGTTAGATTTGTCTTTTTTTTTATCTGTACCACCTAAGAATAGTTTGACTTGTTACAGTAGATGATTTTCAGTAAGAAATGCTGATAAATGCTTTAGTTCAGATCAAATGGTTCCTGTGTAAATCAAAGTGAGTCACACCAGATAAATAACACAGCAGCTGCTGCTGTTTATGTGACAGGCCGTATGCTGATTATTGGACTGAATGTGCCGGTACTGGAGCTTTTAGCAGGTGATTGTATTTCAAAGACAGATAGCGGATAAAATGAACTATTACTGCTTTCCGTCAGCTCCACGTTCACTGTCCGGCTGTTGAGCCAACAGGGCAGTGATCCATACCTAAAATTAGCCGCCAACACGTGTGGCTCAGGAAAAACTGCTTTTTTTTTTTTTTTTTTTTTAAGACAAAGAGGAGAATTGTTTTGTGACATTTTATTAGCAGCTGAAACAGCATCTCACTGATGGCACAAGAAAACACTTTGATGAAAAGAAAAATTGTACAGCACACAAACCTGGTGGTGTGAATCGAATGCTGATTTACGGGTTTTCATTTGAACTAGGGATCCACAATGTTATCGCCATCGCATCGGCAGATATTAGCTGTGAAATTTAACATCAGTCATTCCGTCAAAATAACTTACAGATATAAAAGGTGTTGGTTTTATAAGACGAACCAGTGACAGTGATGCCTGCAGCACAGCACAATGTCGAATTTGAACTGTTTTGAGTGTTGCCGTTGTCTTAGAGGGAGCAGAGGTCATAAATAAATGTGACGTTAAACATAATGCAAGTTGAAAGTGTTGGATCATTTTCTGCCTCCTTTTTATTGTTTGCATTTGGTGGAAGGCTAAATCAACAAAGATACTGCAGTATTTTAATTCCACGGTAGAGAAAGGGATATAGTTTCATAAAGGTATGGGGAAAAAATATCGGTATTCATATTGGTTATCGGAAAATGAGTTTTACTATATCGGCATATCCATCCCTGATCTTTTGTTTTTAAAACAAGAAGTAGTTACGCAATTTTTATTCGGTTGTTGTTGTTTTTTCCTGCTATCCAAGATGTTACATTAACAACCTTTCAAACCTGCTAAGCTGCATTTAACTAAACATCATATACCATATATACCTGGATGCATGCAAATTTGTGTATTTACTTGTGTTTTAAAAAAAATATTTGTAGTTGTTTGCTGTGGGTTCCCATCAGTAAATGCAGTAATTAACGCCACATTATTAGAACATCAATATCCAAAATGGCTGAATGTAAAAGAAAGGATTCTATTCTGTTCTGCCTTGTGTTCTCATATTTGCCGGTCTTCCTGTGTACGTTAATTTCTTGGATATCTTTACACATATAAGCGACAATATGCGTCCTCTCTCTGTGTTGCAGTATGAAAGGCTGAAAAAGCTTCACGTAGAGCTGGAGGAGAAGCTGGAGGCCTCAGAGATCCAGATTAAACAACAGTCTGCAGAATACAGAACCCTCCTGCAGCAGAAAGATGTGCGTGCAAACGTTTTAAAATCGTGAATGTTTTGGGACAACTCTCCATAGATGGGGAAAGTCTAAATTCCCGTCCCTCTCCCAGGTGGAGATCAGCCACCTAAAAGCTCGACAAAGCGGCCTCCACGAAGAAATCCAGAAGCTGCAGAGGTCGGCGCAGTCGACCGCCTCCTCTCCAGCGGTGCTGCCGGTGACCACCGCCTCCCTGACCGCCACCTCCTCCTCTTCTTCCACCTTCCTGACGCGCCCCACAGGGCCTCATCACGGCTTCCATAGCGACGAAATGGACATCAGCGACGTCCTTTGGTCGCAGCAGGAAATCAACAGGCTGTCCACAGAAGTGATGCGTCTGGAGGCGGAGGTGGCGCATTGGAGGAGAATGTCGCAGGTAATACAAAACAATCACGCCAAAACTCGGGAGTATCCAAGTGCCAGATTATGTCTAAATCCTTGTAAGTTAAAGATGAGCCACGGAAATCACAATTTCGAATAATTGCTGCAGGTAGTGTGATCCAGGTGAAACTTTTTGGATTTTAGCAATGAGCCTTATAATAATAAAAAAAAAAAGTGTTAAATTTATGTATCTTAAATTTAACTGGCCTGAAATACGGAGACTCTTTGATTTTCATTATGTTTATATCAAACTCTGTTTCAGGCAACAACAACCTCAGGAACTGGTAATGGTGACCAGGGGGAGATTCTCAAACTACAAAGAACTATTAAGGTAGCTGCTGTAGTTCCGATTATATCTTTATAAAATAAAGCTACATTTTAAACACTCTGAATCTGCGGTGCTATTTTCTATAGTTTAATTACAAGACTGTCCAAAGTTCGACTGGCGGCCATTTGCAGCACCTGGACTGTTTGTTTTTTTTTTGCAGCCCATGACTGTAATTCAAAAATGATACAAATTCCCCCCCCCCTAACTTAGGTAGGTAATGCAGATGGTGACTTTTTCTCTTTAATAAGATCTAAGTCAAATTAAAATCTTACAACAGAAGATGTCGGCTACAACACAAAGCACTCAATACCCCAATTTTTTTGTGTCCTATCCAGCAGGCACCCAAATCTGCTTTTCTTCAGCTTATTAAACTTGGCTTTATGCTCTAAATTTTTTATTTATTTTTTCCCCAAAAAACCTTTAATCTTGTTTTTATTGGTTAAAATTGACAAAAGATGTTGTATTATTTTCAGTAGAGTCATTCAAAAATTTGCAAAGTGGACATCTTTAAATGAGGCAAACCTGCAAAACCTTTTTCACGTTTTGGATCTTCAATCATTCAGAACTCCCTTTCTGACAAAACGTTAAATTAAAGTGTTGCAGTTTAGTTTATTGCTTAGTAGGTAAAACAAAACACGCAATATTTTATTTTATTTCTTTTCCCCCCATATTTTTCCGTTGTTCTTTTGGCCCGCCGGTCCTTTCGACTTGAATATTTTTCCCCACGTGACACAAAGTTTGGACACCCCTGCAGTACTACTACTATTTATGATGATTATCAGGAGACGCAGTAATGACGCTGTAGATTTTTAACTTTGTTTGGAACAGGAGTTACGGGACGAAATGAGTCGAGAGGTGGATGAACATCAGCATGAGCTGGCGGCTCTACAGGACGCCCAGCGACAAAAGCTGGCGGAGGTTACGCGCCGCCACAGAGAGGAGCTCGCAGAGTACGAGGAGAGGATAGAGGAGCTGGAGGAGCAGATTCACAGTGGTGAGATTATTTTACTTCAGCCAAAAGCAGCAACATGGGAGTTATTATGTCAGAGAAAACTAATAAGATATCTCCTCTAACCGACTCTCTCCAGGGGACGGTCAGGTCAGCTCTCCGTCGGATTCCTCCAAACTGCCTGAGTTCCAGAGAAACGTCCAGACTCTGCAGGAAGCAGCGGAGCGGCGCGAGAAGCAGCTGGTTGAACTGTCTGCCAGTCTGGAGGAAGCGCGGAGGAACCAGGCCGCCCTGCAGCTGGAGAGGGACGACGCCCTGGCGGAGAACGCGGGGCTGCTGCAGAACTACTCGCGCCTGCAGGCCTCCGTGGCTGAACTCCAGACACGAGTCCAGGAGCAGGAGGGGAAGGCTCTGCAAAAGACCCAGTTTGAGCATGAGATTCAGACACTTAGAAATAACTTAGCAGGTGGGGTTTATATATGCTGACTAATGCAGCATGAAATTATCTGTTACACTAACATTTCTCTAAGTATTTCTTGTATTACCTGCTATTACCAAAAAAGTAGCAACTTCAAAAATAGTATTTTTGCACTTTTTTTTTTAAACTTGGTAAAATTTTATTATTTTTATAGCTGCAGAAAAAGAAATAGAGAGACTCAAGGATCTTTCCGAGGCAAGTATGAACACAAGCTATAGGCTATAAACAATAATTGAACGTGTTACATTTTTGCATATTTACTGCTTGTAAACGATCTCAGATTTTGTACTTTTAGGCAGAGCCGAGAGAAGAGGTTGAGCATGCAGACATCTTAGAACTGAACACCATTATAGGAATGTTGAGGCAAGAGAAGGAAGTCCTAGAACAAGAAAAGGTTGGTTTATTTTATTCAAATGTAATGTTCTCTTTTTAACATTATTATCTATTTGCACTTTCTTAAGAAAACATGAAGTTTAAAAACGGGTGTTTTTTTTCTGATGTTCTGTTTGGCACTTTGTAGTTTGGCTGTAATAACAATCGTCAAGTTTGGAGAAAAAAGGAGAAAACTTGCCAAACTGAGAACAGCAACATTCCAACTTCCAAAATGGATAATAGTCGTACCATCAAATTAGTTGTAAAATGGCTTAAGGATTACAAAGTCAATGTATTGGAGTCAATGTCATAAACCATTGATCACAGGGGTCAGAGTTTGTTTCCTTTTTTTTTTATTAAAGGAACCAAATTTCCATCTATTTGGAAGAATACCCAGAACATTTGACCCAAGTCATGCAGTTTCAAATGTAATCAAACTGAATATTAAGAAAATGTATGTTAACCTCTGAATTTGATGGAAGTCATTTTAAAAAAAAATATCTGACTCATTATTCTTACATTTATCAAATATAAAAAATAGTTTTTAAACTTCAACAGACCAAAAACAACAACAAAAAAATATCATCTGACTTCATATCAGACTGTAAGGGGAAAAATGTTTTTGCCTTTTAATAAAAGTATGTCAATATTTGGCTTCAGCTGTTTTAAACTTACACACTCCAAATGTATAAGTGTTAGTTACTGGACGTGGTTAAAGTCAGTCTGTGAACTACTGGAGCGTTGAAGTAAAAGATATTTCCTGATTGTTTTCTCTCTTCACAGCTTGACCTGCAACACAGACTGACGGTAGCAGAGGAGCAAATGGTTTGCAAAAATGCATCGCTGATGGAGTCTGGTGAGGCGGAGTCCCTGGACGATCTGAAGGCGGAGCTTGAGAGGAGAGAGAAAGTCCTGAGAGCCACCGAGGTGGAACGGGATACCCTCATGTCAGAGCTGGAGGAGTTGGACCGGCAGAACCAGGAAGCAACACAGGTCTGGTTGACCTCAACTCGATCGCCATGATCCAGCTATTTAACTTTATTTTTGGGTTGAAATCATGAAAATGCTAGTTGGCACGACGAGGCTGTATGCAGTCATATGCAGTGTGAGAAGCACAAATTTACTGTCACAAGCCACAAGTTTTTTAAATGTCTTTAGCAAAGTAATAAGAAATAATGGCGTTTTTCTTTGTAATTATTTTAGCATTTGATCACCGCAAAGGAGCAGCTCTCAGGCCAGTTGAAGGAAGCTGAGGCAGAGCTGATCAGAACGACTGCAGAGCTCGACGCCACCAAGGACCAGAAAGGAGCGCTGGAGCGAGAGCTGGAGACCCAAAAAGAGAAAACAAGCCAAAGTGCATTCACCCTCAACGACCTCCACATGGACAAACAGCAGATGGAACAGAGGGTGAAGGAACTGAAAGACACGTTGGGACGTGCGAACGAGCAGAGTCGGGAAGCGAGGCGAGAAGCGGCCGAGCTGAAGAAGACCCTTCAGGAGCGAGAGGAGCAGCTAGCCGCTGCTAAAGCAGAGACTGCTCATGGAGGAGAGAGTCAGATGAAGGAGGAGCTGGCAGGGAAGGAGAGGGAGCTGTCGGACCTGAGGAGAGAAATGGATGAAATGAGGAGCTCCTACGACAAGGGGATGTCTGAAGAGTATGAGATGAAGATGGCGAACCGGAGGTTGAAAGACGAGTATGAGAACGCCTTGAGGAAGTTAGAGGAGCTAAGCAAGCAGCTGAAAGAAAACCAGGCCGCTCTAAACAGGACGACAAGGGAGAAGGACACTCGTATCGAAGCGCTCAAGCTGGAGAAGAACCAACTCGAACTGGAGCTGTCGCAGGCTGAGAGAGCGCTGTCAGGGCAGGTCAAACAGTACCAGCAGACCATCGAGGAGCTGACCCGAGCCAGATCCATGGACGCCTCGGCTTTGCAAACCGAGCACGAGTCAGCCATCAAGCTAAACCAGGAGAAAGACCTGGAGATCGCCAAACTGAGGCGAGACCTGGAGCAGCTGGCTTCGGACCACAGAGACACCAACGAGATGCTCTCGATCACCGTCGCGGGGCAGAAGCAGCTAACCGACTTGCTGCAAGAGAAGGATGTCTTTGTGGAAACGTTGAAACAGAACGCGGCGGAATTACAGAGAGAGATGGAGAACAGGGTGTCAGCCATGACCACAGAGGTGGACGTACTCAAACAAGCGGTGGATGAAAAGGATAAGCAGCTGGGAGGGATGAAGGAGGAGAACAGCCATCTGAAAGAGGAGATCGATCGGCTGAGGGATCAGCAGAGCAGGCCACAACCACTGGCCGAACCCAAGACCCTGGACATCATCACCGAGCTGGAGACGGAGATCGCCCAGCTGAAGTCGTCCAGGAACGCGCTGGAAGACGAAGTCCTGTCGTTGAAGAGAACCTCGGAGAAGCAGCAGGCGTCTCTGCAGACTCAGCGGAGCGAGCTGGAACAGGCCGCCGTTCGCCACCAGCAGACGGCGCTCGACTATGACAGACTCATTCAAGCCAAAGACGAAGAGATAACCCGCCTCCAGCAGAGCGTGGACCAGGGCCGCCTCCCGGCATTCCAGGGAGATGTCATTCTCCAGGAGGACAAGACGCGGTCTCTCAATCAGGACAATGGCAATGAGAAGCACGACCTGTCCAAGGCCGAGATAGAGAAACTGGTCCGCGGCATCGAGGAGAAAGAGACCGAGATCGTCCAGCTGCACGAGAAAAACCTCTCGCTCACCAGGCAGCTGGAACAGCTGGCGTTCTCTCGCGATGAAGTGGGCAAACTCTCCCAAATGATCCGCCAGAAAGATCTGGAGATCCAAGCGCTCCACGCCCGGGTCTCGTCGGGTCAGGACGTCCTCTACCTCCAGCAGCAGCTGCAGGCGTTCGCCGTGGAGCGCGAGCAGATGTTGGCCGTGCTCAACGAGAAGACGAGGGAGAACGGGCAGCTGCGGTCTGACTACCACCGCCTGGTGGACGTCGTGGCCGCGAAGGAAGCCGCCCTGGTGAGGCTGCAGCAGGAGAACCAGCGGCTCTCTGACGCGAGCGACCCCTCGGGGAGCCAGGAGATGTTCAAGGAGACCATCCAGAACCTGTCCCGCATCATCAGGGAGAAGGACATCGAGATCGACGCTTTGACTCAGAAATGCCAGACCTTGGTGACCGTCTTACAGTCAACGGGAGGCGAGGCAGGCGCTGCGTCCGGCGGCGTCAGCAGCAACCAGTTCGAGGAGCTTCTTCAGGAGAGGGACACGTTGAAGCAGCAGGTGAAGAAGATGGAGGAGTGGAAGCAGCAGGTGATCACCACGGTCAAGAACATGCAGCACGAGTCGGCGCAGCTACATGAGGAGCTGATCAAGCTGCAGGGCCAGGTGTCCGCCGACAGCGACTGCAGCTCCAAGCTGTCCGTCGATTACGCCCGACTGATCCAGAGCTACGAGCAGAAGGAGAAGAGGCTGGGAGGTTTAAGTCTGGAGCTGGCGCAGGTCCAGCAGACCATAAGTCAGCTCAGCAACACCAAGGATGTGCTGCTGGGGAAACTGGATAACGTTGCGCAGACTCCCGAGGCTTCAACGGCGACCGCCCAATCGAGCATTCTCAATCTAATAGCTGAGCCCCAAACCCAACAAACCACCGAAGTTCTGCAAGCGCAGCTGGCTGAGAAAGAAAACCTAATCAGGACCCTTCAGGAGAACAACCACCGGCTCTCCGACGCAGCGTCTGCCTCAGAGAGCGAGCAGAGGAGTCAGGCTGAGGAGGTCCGACAGGTCCGGGACAGACTGGAATCCCTGCAGAGGTCGGTGAGGGAGAAAGACCTGCTCATAAAAACCAAAGGAGACCAGCTGAGCCAAGTGAGCGAGGCGCTGCGCAACCGCGAGAACGACAACGAGGTATTGAAGCAGGCCGTGACCAACCTGAAGGAGCGGGCGCTCATCTTGGAATTGGACACAAGGAAGCTGAAGGAGGAGAACGAGCAGGTGGCGGCGCGCTCTCGGGAGAAGGAGTCGGAGTTCAGGGCTCTGCAGGAAACAAACATGCAGGTTTCGCTTCTGCTCAGAGAGAAGGAGTTTGAGCTGAGCGCGATAAGCGAGAAGGCCGCCACGGTGGAGCGGATGCTCAAAGACAAAGAGCAGGTCAGTTTGATTCATGGTCTGCAGCCTTTTTGAACAGTCAATAAAGTAAATATTCCCAGGAACATTGTAACTTTTTTACTCCTGTTGATTTGTGTGGTAGGGTAAATCCGGTGAACTGAATCAGCTTCTGAACGAACTGAAGTCCATGCAGGAGAAAGCGGTGATGTTCCAGCAGGAGAGGGATCAGATGATGATGGCGCTGAAGCAGAAGCAAATGGAGACCACAGCTTTACAGACTGAGGTAGGAGGATGACCATCATTAGCTGCGTTTCCAATAAAAATGTGCACATAACTTTTTTTGATATTCAGCTAATGTTGGAAAAACACAGTTTTGCAATTGCGATGTATCTTATGACGGTATAGAAAAATAAAATTATTAATTTCAATTTAATTTAAATTAATTTAAATTAATTTTTATTTACAAACGAATAAATTAGAAAATGTATGAGGACCCGGACAGGTGGAGCCTGCTTCCCCTTGACCTCGGCAGCAGAATCCGAACAATAAAGATAAATGTTCTTCCAAGACTTTTGTACATGTGTGCAGCACTTCCAGTAGGGGTTCCAGCAAAACAATTTAGGGAGTGGGATAGGCATTTTTCAAAGTTTGTATGGAGCAATAAAATGCCAAGAGTTAGATACTTGACCCTGCAGCTGCCTGGGGATTGTGGGGCTCTGGGTCTGCCTTGCCTGGTGGATTATTACTTGTCTACCCAGATTAGACCTCTGGTGTGCTGGTGTAATCCAGCCTATGAGGCTACCTGGAAGGACATTGAGCTTTTTTTTATTGGACTTCCCTATACAGTCTGTTCTGGGATGCCTGGATGGACTGCCCCGGGTATACCAGTTACAAAATTTGTGTTCGAGTTTCTCTTTGAAAAAGTGGGAAGAGGTAGTTTAAAAAGTTCAATCTCCACAAACGCATAGGAGTATTGAGTTGGCCTGCGTACCACCCGCGTTTCCTTCCAGCATCAATAGACCACAAATATAGAAGATGGGCGAAACAGGGAATCACTGCTTTCTGTAACATAATTAAAAATGGGGAGTTGGTAAAATTTGAGGATTTGTACCGGACTCATGAGGTGGGCAGGGAAGATTTCTACTGTTATTTGCAGGTTCGAAGTTTCTTTAGGAAGGAAACCAAGATTGCTGACTTGGATGCAGAGTCAGGAATAGTATAAATATTTATGGAATCATATGCTGGCAAGAATACAAAAGGCATCATCGGCAAATATTGCAGAAATTTAGCATCTATGAATAAGGACTCAACTGATTATATTAGACAACAATGGGAAAAGGAAGCAAATGTAATAATTTTACCTGAGGTTTGGCTGCGGATTTGGAGGAATTCTCTGTCCACCACATGGCGCGATTTCTGCTGGAAGAATCTAATCAGACTTTTTATTAGACAGCTTCCACCCAGAGATGGAAGCTGGGTGGTTCACAGTTCTCTTGCTGGAGGGAATGCGGTGTGGTCTCTGTGGGCTGCTTTCATATCTTTTGGGACTGTCCGCAGTTGAGGACCTTCTGGAAGGATGTTAATCGAGTAATCCATGAAATTCTGGGTATAACTTTAGTCTTTTCATTTACTGCTATGTACCTTGGAATACTTCCTGAAGGACACATACCCCTTGAAGATATTTATGATTGCAAGCAAGAAAGCGATTACTAAATGTTGGCTTCAACCTAGACCCCCCACTCTGAAGCTTCTTGTGAATATTATAAACCTGGTCCATAATATGGAAAAGTTGACTTTTACAACACGTCTCCAGAAGGAGAAAGGAGAGAGACTTTGGGGAAAAATGGGATCATTTTATTGCCATGAATGTGTAACAGTCAATTTTTGTGACGCCGCATCACTCGGACAGACACCGGGGAGTTTTCCTCTTTGTTTATTTTTTGACTCCATACAGTGAAATGTCGGTAAAATTGTAATGCTTATCAGTATAACTGCCTGCTGCCTGCCCTAGCACTCATGTGTGATTGTATGTAATATTAAGACTTCACTCAATACCGTCTTTATGAATTAATTTTTTTTGTTCTTAATATGGTCCTAATACTCTGTTGTAGTTTCCACTAAACATACTTCAATCAAAGTCACACGTGAATAAGTTTCTTCACGCGATAAGTCATTAACAAACATGCCACTCCATCATCCAACTGCCACTTCCTGTCGTCATCTTCGCTATTGATCGCATGACTTGTGCGACGTCACTAAAGGTTCAGAAGTTGATCTATTCTGTCATTTCTGAAGAGAAGAAGTCGAGATGCATCTCTGGGATCTGACTGGTAAAGCGCTGACCTGCCACTAAAGCTTTTGTCTGGTTCTGATTTATCTGTTTGCACTAGTTTGAGAAGATTTAAGAACGACACTCCCGGTATAATTTGTTACCATGAGCTGCCATTGATTATTTGTACTTGGACCAGAGGCGACGTCACACTGTGTGTGTGTGTGTGAGTGAGAGAGAGAGAGAAAAAGAGCAGTCTTGTTACAAAATGCATTCAAAGATATTTTATACAGAAACAAATGAGGCAAACAGTTATACTAAGATGCTGTTTAACTTGAGCGCGTTTGTGTTTGCAGCTGCAGCACACGAGGGATAAAGAGCAGCGGCTCAACCTGGAGCTGGAGAGGCTGCGCAACCACCTGCTGGAGATCGAAGATTCCTACACCAGGGAAGCCCTCGCTGCAGAGGACCGGGAGACGGAGCTGCGCAGGCGGGTGGTGCTGCTGGATGACAAACTGGCCACGTCGTCGAATGCCGTGGAAAACGCCAGGTTTGCATAAACTTAAAAACTGCCTTCACCACACACATACATCATGTGCTTAAGTATTTTATCGCATCACTTAAATGCGAGAAAGTGTATTTCCACATGCGGTTCGGTACTAACTCCTTTTTCCGTTTTTTTTTTTTTTTTTTTTTTCTTTTCGTGAAACGTTTTTGCTGTAATGATTTATTCCCTCCAACCTCGCTCTGAGCCACAGTATTTTGTTGTTTTTTCAATTCGGCGAGTTTCCTGCTCTTCTTTCCAGCCAACAGGCCAGCATGCAGGTGGAGTCTCTCCAGGAACAGCTGAGCAACGTGGTGAAGCAGAGGGACGACGCACTTTTACAACTCAGAACGTCTCAGGAACAAGTCAGGCAGTATGCAGTGTCGCTCTCAAACCTGCAGATGGTGCTAGAGCAATTCCAGCAAGGCAAGTTGGCAGAGAGAGAAATCGTTTTTGCCAGCAGCTTCTTAGCAGCTTCTTAGCAGCTCTTCTTTGTAACAAATCTATATTTCATCTGTTGTGGTACTGTTCCTATTTATTGTTTCAGTTATTTGTCTCTTTCCATTTCAGAGGAGAAAGCCATGTACTCGGCAGAGCTGGAGAAGCACAAAAAGGAGAAGGACGAGTGGAAGAGAAAAGCTCTCCTGCTTGAGGACCAAGCATCTGCTCTGCAGGTAAGTCAGCAAACAGAGACCACGTGTGTTCTCAGAATGTCTTGATCCAGCTCGGTGAGCGTTGCAGTGAAATGATCCCGATTACTGATTTTTATTTCTCTCAGCTGAACTTGGACGAAGCCAACGCTGCTCTAGATTCGGCGTCTCGCCTCACAGATCAGATCGATCAGAAAGAGGAGCAGATCGAAGAGCTAAAGAAGCAAGGTGAGATGAGTTCGAGTTTTTTCACTACATTAAATGTTTTTTTTGTTTTTTTTCCCCAACAGATTGTAAATTGGCAATTAAAACGGCTAAAGAAAATTTTTCTCGCACCGGTTTTGTACCCTTGCTTGGTAACTTTTTTATTTATATTTTTTTGTATTTATATATTTTAAGAATGTATGAAGATATGGGTGCTGTGGTGGCGCAGGGGCAAAGCACAACCCACGTATTGAGGACTTGGTCCTCGTGGCGGTGGTCACAGGTTCGATTCCCGGCCTGGCGACGTTTGCCGCTTGTCTTCCCCTCTCTCATTACCCTCTTTCCTGTCAAACTACTTTCAAATAAAAGCCTCTAGAGCCAACAAAGCCTTTAAAAAAAGAAAAGAATGTATGCAGATAAATCATAATACCAATTCTTTAATCTCACATCTAATTTATTTGAATATTATTCTTTGAATTTAACAATTTTTCAGTTAAATGTAGCTTTGAACCTAACATAACTGAGAAACTTCCTGATTATTCAAGTAATTACTTACCCACATCTCCTCACTATGGACTATGAATAAATTAAAAGTTAAATACTGAAATTATTGGCTTTCAAAGAGGCCTCGAAACGTCTCCAGGACAGGCATGGATTCAAATTTAAAGTGGAGCAAATATCGGGGACGAGCGTCCAAATCTGAAAGTATGAATTGCCAAATAAGCTAAGTAAAACTTTGAACCAAAAGCTGAGCTCAGATTATGAAACAAAATATAAAATTAACGGTTTTAGCCGAATATTGAGCTCAGATTATGAAACAAAATATAAAACAGTATGTAGTTGGATGCCCTTATCAGAGCCTGACTTCCAGACTAATGTATTTTTCTGTCACTTTTATCAAGTAAACCATTACATCACAGCAAATTCTCAGACTGTTTCTGTTGCCTGGTCTCAGACCTTACAGTCTGTATTAGAAAATAAAGATAAAGCCTTTATCTTTACTTTCTAATTCTATGTGTGTGCATATATAAATATATATATGAAAATCTGACTTTCCATTAGTAACCTAGAGGTTAGATGTACGGAATTAGTTTGTTAGTTTGCTAGCTTACATGTGCCAAGTAGAGAAACAAAGCAACATTAATATGTCGTGATGTTTTTTTTATATTTTATTTTATTTTAAAGGAAACAAGTGTTTTTTTGTTTCTCATGAAATGACGGCTCTCTGGTTTTCTGTTTCAGTGGATTTGAGGCAGGAGATGCTCGAGGAGGCACAAAAGAAACTCATGAACCTTCTCAACAGCACAGAAGGAAAGATAGATAAGTAAGTTGGGTTTTCGTCCTACGTCTGCTATTGATACAGCCAGTTATATGACAACAGTGTTGACGTACCTTTGCTCAAAAGAATCCAACAAAATCATTGTTTTTTTAATTTGTTAGTTTATTTTTTTTAAAAACCTAACTTAAAGACCTGGTAGGTCCTTTTGTACATCTTTGTCTACAGAAACGCATCAGATGATTGTACGAACTTGAATATAAATTAAAGTAATGAATAGGATGCAGTTTTATGAAAAAGCTGTAAAATTGAGGCCGCGGTGTTTTATGATGTAGTTGTAAAATATTTTGAAAACATGACATACAGTCAGACATTCGTCCCACTTTTGATGATGGTATTTTTTTTTTTTTTGGCTGATTCAGATTTCTCTTTAAAAACCATAAAATAAAAACGGAAGAACAGATGCATTAGCAATTAAAGCTAATTAATTGCAAATAGTGCATTTGATACACACTATTTGGGTGTGTATCAAACTCTTTAAATGCTGCCGGCGTTCTTTAGTCTATCATGCTCCATGACTGACAGAAGTTGAAAACTCTCCAGGTTGAAACGGAGCAATTTTCCCGAAATCGCATCAGCCTTTCTTGTATCTACAGCGTCCTGAGTGAACTGTCGACATGTTTAGACATGCCGTAGAGAGTACGTCTTGTTTTCAGATGTCTTTTTCCATCTCTCTGCTTCCTCTGACTTCATTTTTAAACACCTTGATGATACTGAAAAATGCTAATTTTGATGGGTGGGGTGGCGGGGGGTTCCGGTCAGTAATGGCGTCCGTACTGAAGAGTGTTGTCGTCTCTACTTGGTAACTCTTTCCTGTCAACGCTGAAATGCGCCATGATCCAGCGTTGTGTGTGTTGCTGTGTCTGCAGGGTTCTGATGCGCAACCTGTTTTTGGGATACTTCCATACGCCTAAAACGAAGCGCGCCGATGTGCTGAGGCTCATGGGAAGTGTGTTGGGACTGGGCCGAGAACAAGTTGATCAGGTCAGAGGGCGACCTTTACTCATTTCAGCCCGGTGGACGGCTGGTCTTTAACATTTCAACTGTGGAGCAACATTTTGAAAATCTTAAGAATAACTATATAAAGGTATTACAGCTTTCTAAAACAATGATCCACGTCATTTTTTTGGTCAAATGTGATCACTTTTTTGGGCAAAAAAGTTATTTTAGAAAAGTGACGATAACCAAGTTTAAGATTAAAAATATATATTTTTTATATTCATATCTTAAATGGGGTTTTATTCTACATGTTTTGTTTTTACAGGAAGTTGAATATATATATATATATATATATATATATATATATATATATAACTCAGCATTATGAATAGTAATTAAGATTTAAAGCCAGATCAATTGTTTTAAGCGATTTGGAATTACATTTTTCTCTCCAACATCATCATTAGAAAACACAGAATAATTTAACATCTAGTTTAAAATAGTTTATTTTAAAACATTATATTGTAGGAAATGTAGAAATAAGTGCATAACTTCCATCCACATATGTCATAAAATATATAATTTTGCTCCACTTTAAATCAAACTTTCTCTCATTTCATCAAATTATATTTTTTTGGCAATAAACTAAGAAGTGAAACTTGTCTTTCTAGGCATTTGCAAAATGTTTTACGTTGTTTGTAAATCTTTCCGTTTGGAAGTCAGACGGAGAAACGATTAGTATAATTTATTCCTGCCTGTCTGGTTTACAGCGACAGCCTTACAACTTCTGTTGGCTTTTGGAAAACAAACCCCCCCCAAAAAAGAGCAACAAGCTTAAATGTGTGCAACTCGAACAATACCACGATTATTTATCTAATTTAATAAAGCCTTTAGAAGCGGAGAGTTGTGGCTTTAATTAAAATCTAATCACCTTCATATGAAAGCCTCCTAACTCTGATGTCAGACCTGTTTAGTTTTAGACATCTACTACAAAAATATAAAATGAAACCTACATTACGGGGATCCCAAATTCCTTTTATGGGTTCATTTTACTGTTTACATACAGACCACACAGATCACATACAGATAATCCACTTGGTTTAATTCGTTATCTTGCTCTCTAGAGCCTGGTTAGTCGGCCGAAAAAGACGCTGCCCAGCGATTTCATTTTAACTCCGTCATCCCCAGAAAATCCTCAGAGCTCAGACCTGAAAGAGAAAGCATCGTCTTTTCCAGACCGTCTTGGCTGGTCGCTGCGCGGGAATCCGTCCAGCGGTTCCAGAGAACGTTACTCAACACCGTTTGAAAGGAAACGCAGGGCAAGAGAGATTTCAGTTTCTTAGAATAAAACATTTTTTATTACCTTTAAGGTCCCTAAAAGTTTTTTTTTTTTTTTTTTTTTTTCATTTTCCCCCTTCGTTCCCTCATCTCCTGGTGAAACTATTTAGAGTTTCCACTTTACAGAAGCCAAGAGTCGAGTAAAACCAGCAGACTTTAAAGAATCGGTGTCAGCGGTGCTGCAGTTCCTTTTCATGCCTCTTATTAATTGTCAGGCAGTGATCCATGCAGCCCAATCTTGCCAAAGAAATTTGTAGACTGTAGTTAATAATAAAAATAAAAATAAAATAAAAAAAACCCAATAAGCTTTGATGACACTTGAGAGATTTTCTTTTTCCAAATGAATTTATTTTGTTTAATCTTAACCTTCTGTCTTTTTAGATGCTGGAGGACGACGCCCGCCACGGTGTTGGTGGATGGGTAGCGAGCTGGCTCGGAGGCAGAGGAGCTCAGAGTGTGCCCAATACGCCGCAGAGGCCCACCAGTGGGCAGGGGCTGAACTCGGTAAGTTCAGAACGGGCTGGGAGCCACAAACGCACCGTGCCTACGCCATTAAAGGATGCAAATAAACAATTTAATTCCTTTTTTTTTTATTTTTTTTTATGTAATAAAATAATCATTTTGTTGCCTAAAATGCATTAACATATTACTCCTTTAGTGAACGCTTTATCATTTGTAGCAAAGGATACATATGTGGCAAAAAATACTTCTAACAGCAACATTTGAAACGTTCAGCTCTTTCTGTTTGACTCAATATCGATACGGTGAACGGCTAATATGTTGACTAGTTAACTGGAGAGCAAAAGGTGCCCAATGGTAGAGGTTTTTTTTCTTTTTCAGAATTTGAACCAGGTGAAGCTAAAAATATGCCGCTTGAGTTCTGGGAAGATCATATTCACAAACAAAGAAGGTCTTTTTTTTTCATCTTAAATGCAAAATGTAGTTTTGGCTTATTTATTGTTTTTCTTTCAGCAATATAGTTTTTTTTTTAATCTGTAAAGTCCAGCTAACAATTAATTGACTACTAAACCAGTTTTAATAATCGATACATCACGATTAATCTGATTAATCGTTGCAGCCCCAGTCCTGGTGAAGTTCTTTATTTCGCTCTGTGGAATATTTTCGATTTAATTGAATCTGTAAACTCACTCACTCACTCATTCAAACACCTCCCTCGCCGCCGCAGTCTTTCTCCGAGATGTTTGTGAAGTTCTTGGAGATGGAGTCGACCCCGTCGCTCCCGGCGCCGAGGCTCCCGGTCCACGACATCAAGCCTCTGAGCGCACCGCCTGCTGGGAGAACCAGTGGCTCTTCTTCAAGCTCCGCGGGTAAATTGTCGTTCTTGCAAAACAAAACTGAACACAGTTCAATCAAATACACCCAAATTGAACCTGTTTCCATCGCAGGAGCCGCGGCCGGCATCAGGAGACCCGGTGAATCCAATCCGTTCCTGGCTCCTCGTTCTGCTGCGGTGCCGCTGGTGGCCGGTTCTGGCCCCGCCGGCTCGGGAGGTCACCTGCTGATGAAGCCCATCACTGACGCTCTGCCCTCCTTCACCCCTGTGCCTGTCTCAGCCGAGGCCAGCGCTGGAGCCGTGCTCAAAGACTTGCTAAAGCAGTGACCGGGGCGGCCCCCGCTACAAATGCCACACAGATGTCTTAATTTATCCGATACGAGTTCAGCACTAAAAGACTTAACGTTATTGGTGCGCCTCTGCTCCCTCTTGCTGCTGTTTTCTTACGTTGAGCAGCAATAAACGATCAGATAAAACGTCGAAGATTAAGAGAAAGTCTGGGAAAACTTGGAAACTAAAGTAGAAGTATTTTTTTTCCTCTATGCAAACGACAGTTTAGACTCAACATTATTTTCAGGTTCAGACCCACTAGTTTGCATCTCACGCCAAAAGGAATGAATGAAATTACGTTTCACATGTGACACAGAGTAAATCCCAGCAGTTCTGAGCAAAAGTGACCTTAGAAACTCAGTGTTGGAGTACAAAGCGTGGGCTGAGGCTCTGTTTGCAAGAGGAAACATGCCCGTCGGGTTTCGTCCCCTCCATTTGCATTGAACTGCTTGTATTTTCTTGTCCTGTTAGTATTACTTCAACAATTCAGCAGGTTTTCCTCTGATCCTGGACGAAAACGAAAAGCTCTGGCAGCAGCACACTACATGGAGATTTATGCGAGTCAGTACATCTGCTGAAACCATAAGGATTTTTTTTTTTTTTTTCCTCGTTGAAAGATTTTGTGTTTTCCAGACAGCCAGACTGTGATATGCAATAGGCATAATTATGGCTGCTGACTGCGGTTTATCAGAGGGTTCAGACTGCTCTTTATGTTCACATACAGCACTATTATACAGTTACATATATGTAAATGGGTAATGTAGGTTTCTTTATTTCATTTAATTTAATTTTTTTTTTTTTTAGTTATAGGCACAAATGATGCTTCGGGAGTTAAGTGCCTGCATTTTTGGAAATTTGATAGTTGTATAATCAGAAGTGTAAATGATTAATATAAATATATATTTACAAAGTGTAAAACAAAAAAGAAGAAAAAAAACGGCACATTTTTGAAGTTTTGTGTAATCGGATCAGCGTGCGACTGTGCCGCTTCGCATTTTTGTACGGGCATCAATCAGCCACTGCAGAAGGAATGTTACAGGACGAGTCCAGGTGTGTTGATGAAATGTAAAAACTGTAAATCCTGACCAGAAAGAATTTTTTTGTCTTTCTTTGATGTAAAAACTCTTAAACGGAGAGAAAAAGATTCAGATTACCTTGGAGGGTCTTTAAGTCAGTACCCCTGACTTAATTAGGATCTGACGTTAAATAAAGGAGCCACTGGTGACCTGGTTGTTGATGAGCTTTTTCTTGCAAACTTGCATAGAAAGGATTGACCTTTAGCCTTAGAGTTACAACAGAGTCTTCCAATGGCTACTTTCAGGAGTGTGATGAGTTCTCTGCAGTCAAACGACCTACAGCCACCATATTTGAACCTAACGGAGCATCTTTGGGATGTGGGTGGAACAGGAGATCCTACACAGTCAAAGAAGACTCCAGTCTCTTCAGCAAGTAAACGACTTAAGAATAATATAAAATTTACTAATTATAAAATTTACCTTTTTAAAGCCTTGATACTCGAAACCGATAGGGGTGTCACGATACAACTTTGTCACTCCTGATAACAATACCAATATTGCCTCTTTGTGCATTGGCCAATACTGATGTTTACGCAATACGATGCCAGCATAGTTCGCCGTCACGTGTATTACTTATTTTGCGGTGTGGAATGTTAGAAAAGGCTCAAACAATTGATATTAGTCAGAGAACAACGGTGAACTCCAATAGGTCTGAGAACAGCTGACCTATTTATTATTAACCAGTGGGTCTGCATGTGGGATACAGGTGCTGCTGGATAGAAACGCTGGAGCAGACCACATGCTGGACTTCACGGACCAATTTCCCACATCAGTATCAGATTGGGACACTAGAGTTGCTCAATGTGGACTTGGTTTTATCACAATATTTCATAGTACTACTGTACAATAAGTGACTAAGAACAATTCATTATTACTTTTTTAGGTAACATTAGGTGACTGACACAGCAGTCATGTCTCCTTAAACAAACACTGCTCTTATAGAACAAACCCTTTCATAATATGCTTTTTTTTATTTTATTTTAGGATATTAGTCACATGAAGAAGTGTGATTTATACCACAGTCGTTGCTTTCAATCATATTTTAACATGTATTGATACTGTCACTGAAAAAAAGCAATGGAAAACATTGTAAAACTAATCAACACAGCAGTATAGAAGTTTAAAAAAAAAACAAAAACGACTGCCATTTATTGTGATAATAAATCAAAATGTTCATCGTGGTAAGAAATTTCACGATAAATGATAAACCGTACGATACATGCTCATCCGGACATTTATCGTTGATGGCCGTTTATCGCAGGTAAGTTGCAACAGGTAGGAAACAGACCCGTGCCTACGAGATGTCCTGATATTAGCTGACATTTTTAACTAGATGTTTGAAAATCATCAGAGTGAATTTAAAAGTAGTCCCCTTCCTTATTAACATAAACTTTCAGGTTCATATCATTCTTTAGTTTTGTTATCAATGTGTGTTTAACCCACCATTGTTACATTAATTAATAAACCCGCTACTACTAGTTAGTAAGGGTTCAAACGGGACTGAAGTACTACTAACTAGTAGTAGTACCCGATCTGAGAAATATGCTGATCTGCTGTTACTTGGCGACTTTCCAGGCGTTTAAAGCACTAAATTTTTTTTTTTCTTTTTTCTTTTTTAACGCAGACTGCATGAGGATCACCAGAAAGCCTTTGGGGAATCTCCTACAAGTCTCAAGCCACGCCCCTTTTCTTTGCTATTTCTAGAAGATAAATTTAAACTTTGTGAAAAGACAAATTGAGCTGTGACGTATTCATGGCTGCATGTTTATTTAAGAATTATGTCATAAGTAAAGAGCTTTATCCTCCGCTTGTTTTGAGGCCCGAAAATGAGACCGTTGCCTCGTCTCAGCTGTACATATGGTCCAGATGTGGGCATAGTAAGAGGCTGTTTAGTGTCACTGAACTCTGGTGTGTGTGTGTGTCCTGAGAAAACACAGACACCCCCACAGTGTGTGCTTTACGTCTTTCAGCTCCCGGACAGCACCGCAGTGGCCGCCTGTCGGGATCAGTGCGCCGCCGTCTGTGCGCGCGCCCACCGGAGGGGGCTGGATCTCCTGATTGGATCCAGCTGTTGCTAAAAGAGCTCGGTGGGGGCCGACACATCTGCATTGCTAAATGATCTGCGCAGCCCAGCGGTCCGAGCAGAAAACGGGACGGCGAAGTTGGGGTTTGTTTTGCTTTTTTTTTTTTTTTTTTTTTTTTTTTTTTCTTCCCCGTTCTTCTTTCTTTCTCTTTTTCTTTATTCGACAGAGGAAATTCCTGTAAGAGTTGGTCAATGTGCCGAAGCTTCAGCTCGACCATACAGTGGTTAATGAAAACCTGGTGTCGACTTTCGCGTAAGGGCGCATAGTTGGAGGGGATAAGGAGAGAGCCCCGCCGGGATTCGGGTTTACGGGTCGTCTGAATCTGTCCTTTTTTTTGAAAGGGAGTTCACCAGGAGCCATTAAACAATGCCGTTGGAATCGCGCGCGCTCAGGTTTTGTTCTTCTCTAAGGTTCGTCTCTGTTTTTCCCTCCCAGTCCGGCTGAAACCTTCTTGCGTAGCGGGAGCCTCCGTCAATGCGGTTTCTCTGCTCTGTTTGTGTCAGCAGGCTATGCTTCTGTCGAGCTCCGGCCAGCTGTCCTCCACAAGGCTTCACAAAACTAAAACTCCCCATTTGCAGGATGTTGGCCGCACTGGTATTTACTCTGCTTTGCATCCAGTCAGCACACGGACAGGTAACTCCACTCACCTTGCTTCATTATGGTCTGATTCCGACCCAAACACTCAGAATTCCACTCGTGTCTCCTCAGCCCTGCCCGTACGGCTTTGAATACAACAGGAATCTAGGACAATGTTCAGGTAAGTCATTTTACATATGGTGGCATTTAAGGAAAACTGAAATGTGCTTTAGTGGTAAAAGTTTAATCCAAATCAATGCTCGATGGATTGTAATTTAGAATTTTCTACAAACAAAAATCTGAAAAGTGTGGTGTGTATTTGTATGTTTGCAGTTACAACTCCAAGTCTTCTGGAGTGTGTCTACTGAGTTGACACATTTAGTCATATTTGTTTTGCTTTTTACTTTATTTACCCACTCTTATTAGCCAAACTCATTAATTATAGTCACAGTGGATATAGAGGTTGCTTTAAGTGTCAGTTTTGATGTCTGGACTTTCACTAGGCCAATCTAAGAGTTCAATTTCTGTCTCATGAGATGCGGGCATCTTCAGGGATCAACGTGCAACATCCGCAAACGAAATGTGGACTGAAAGCCTAGAAAATAATGGGGAGGGGGGAAGGAAATCACAAAAAATTAAAATTGTAACAAATAAAAGCTATAAAATATTGAATAAAAATAACAACTAACAACTAGGAACAATTTATTTAACATCTGTTCATGATTCTGGTAGCCTCAGGAACGAAGCTGAATCAAGCGAATATGTTCTGCACAGATGTCTTCCAGAAGGAACTAAAAGTGATGGTGGGGGTCACACGTGATTCCTCCAGCCCTGATCCTGATTCCTCAGCAGCTGGTGTAGATGTTTAAACTTCCAGACGTCTTGCCAACTGTTTTGACTACTTTCGTACCCAACCCTGAGCAGCTGGTGTATCACACCGGGATGAACTTGCTCATGACACCCTCCATCTGTAAAAGGAAGTGAAGGCTGGGAAGCCAAGTCCAGCTGCCTTCGGTTTCTTTCGGGAGCCAGAGGCGTTGGTGGTATTTTCTCATGACAATGGCTGCGTTTGTTGACCATGTGAGGTTCTCAATGAATCTTTATTTCATTTGAGCTACATACTCGCTCTCTTTTTTTTCTTCTTTTTTTTTTTTTTTGGAAAAAGAGTTGGAGAGTCGCATGTTTTCTGTATCCCATACATGTCTTAACAGGTCTCTCTATAGCTTTCATTCAACAATGTCTTTCCACCTGTTACTCTTCTATAAAGGATGAATTTGTCATTTCTGTAAACAGATTGGATCTCTGCTGCTTCTCTGGATTTACTATGGACGTTTTTGGGCTGCTTTTCTTGGCTAGCCCTGCTTTAATAATCTCCACATCTTTAAACCTGACTTGTCTGGAGCTTTCCTTGGTCTTCGTTGACTAATACTTTCCAACAAACGCCAGAGGCCGTCACAGAACAGCTGAATTTATCCCAAAATTAAATCGCACCAAGTGGGCGATATGAACGTAAAGTTTTCTCACCATGCTATCACCTGGTACTATTGTGTTGATAACAAAAGTGACATTAACAACTATTTATTTGTATTTTATTCCCTTTAATTTTTTTGGGTAGTTTTGTGACTGTGATTGAATGGCACAGCATTCAGAGCCCCACAAGCGCAAATACTTCTCTTGACAGAAACATTCCCATTTGTTATACGCTTAGGACAATAATCACATAAAGAAATGTTATTTTTTTCTAACTAAAATGCACACAGTAACTTCGTTTAATCATATTTTCAAATGTATTCAGAATTATTAACACACCTTTGCTGAACAAACACTGGATAAAAATAATAATCCCGAAAATACGGACTAAATTGGAATTTATTGTGACAACAATAAATCAAAAATCTTACCGCGATAAGAAATCTACCCCAATAAATGATAAACGATACGATAAATGCCCACCCCTAACACCAAGGTGGCTTCTGTTTACAAGAAACCACCTTGTAGCCGACGGAAGGAAAAAGCTGAACTTTATCCTTCCCTGTTCACGAACGTGCTACTTAACGTCGGCCTGGCACATAATATCCCATTAAAAATATATCACAGTTCGTGGTTGTATCATAAAATAACTTTCAAAAGTTCAAGGTGGAACACATCGGCAGCCTAATGATAAACCGGGTGGGCCGCCGTCTCGCAGACGCGGGAGTTGCAACAGGAATGTCCTCACCGCCGCTCCTCTCTGCCTTCCAGATGTGAACGAGTGCAGCTGGCCGCAACCGTGCCAAGGAGAGATGCTCTGCGTCAACCGGATCGGAGGCTACCAGTGCCTCTCCGGCGACTACTACGACCGGCCTTACAGACGGGTGAGCCCCGCCCAGCCTGAGCCGAGTTACCCGGACCCCTCTGACAGGAATCCGGATACCTTCGCGCGGGCTCCGGCAAGAGCCGCGGAGCCGAGTTACCCCATAGTGAGCAACCCCGCGCTGTGCACCTTGGGGTACGCTCTGGCGGCGGACGGCACCTGCAACGGTGAGTAACAGGCGAGCGGCTGTCATCTTGAAGTGCAGACATGATGACAATTTCAAAAGAATGAGAGATCGGTGAAGTGGATGACTTGTGCAAGCCCTAGCAAGCGAAAAAATGTGATCACTTTTTTTTTTTTCTTCTTTTTTTGCAGGAAAGGTATTTTATTTGACAGCCGAGTTCTGGCTTTGCAAATCATACCATTAAAAACATAAATAAAAATAAAATAAAAAAATCTGATCAACTAGTGTGTGGAAGCCACAATTAGTACAATTAGTTGCTGCATCTCCTCTGGCATTCGTGAACTCTTGAACTCTTTCAGTAATGGCAAAACAATATTCATCAGTCAAGCTCCAACTGTCTCGTAAAGCAATCGGCTTCCCATATTCGTCATACATTTTCAATTATACCGAGTGAGACTCCGCTGGCTCACGGAGTTGATCTGCCTTTCCTGAAGAAAATATTCATCACGGTTTACTCAGTGGAGAGACGCTTTATCAGCTCGGGAAAATAACCACCTAACCTCCCCCCTCACTCCCCTTTGGATTGATGGGAGAAGAAAAGTGTTAAAGTCGTCACCTGTGCAAGGAGGAAATATTTGGCAGGATATCAAATTTCATGCACTGATTATAACACGCCACCTGAATCATGTCTTGCCCACAGAAGAGGTATATGTCTAGTGGCCAAGATGCTAAAACCTTTAGAAAATGGTGGAGAAACTCTAATAATAAGACTCAGGAAGGAAAAAGAAGTTGATTGTAATTGATATTATCATTATATTGCAACAATATGTTTTTTCACATATCTGCTCCTTTACCTGACATGCAGCCCCATCTCAGCATCATCTCCTTGGGAATTGTCTCTAAGTCCAACTTTTATCTAAACAGGTAGCCCTGTTTCCTTCTACTTGTGTATGAGTGATGCTCTAGTTTGGCTTTGTATTCATGAATACACTTTCCTTGGTTTCCTCCAAACACTTTCAGTTTGGTTTAATGAATTTTTTTCTTTTGTACTTTCTGTTTTTGTCACATTACCCTGAATTTTATTGTATTGCTTTTATATATCTTTTGTTTTTGTCTGCGTGGCTGTCTCCCTGTCGCCAGTCTTCCAATTTAATTTGGACTCCATGTTCACTTTCCATGTTGCAGCACTGGCTGCTCCTCTTTAGGTATTAGGCCCAGCGGCTCATAAATGTCTGCACGCCCTCGTTTCTAACTGAAGAGTTATTTGCACTTTTTGTTAAAAAAATAAATAAATCCAGAAAAGCAACTGACTCGACCTGCTCGTCTGCACAGTTGTCCTCCTTTTGCGGCTGGGTTACGATCTCTGCAGGAATCGGTTCTAACCCAGCACTCCGGCTTTCGCCCGCCATCCAAAAACACACTTCTGCATGTCGGGTGATTTTGTTTCTCTGCAGTTTTTACTGTGAGGCGTGAGTGTGTGGGTGCACCCCACTTTTTCAGTGATGCGCTGCAGGACATGGAGGAACACAAACAAATAAATCATTTATTTTTAAAGCAGTCTCCACAGAGGAGAGTGCAACCTGTTGCCCATTGTTCAAAATAGGCATCATACAAAATCCAGGAACTGAACATTTTAATAAAAGCTAATTCGACTTAATAGTCATAAAAGAAAAGTAATTAATCATGCATGAGGTGATGGATGGGCAGAAAGTACTGAAGCCACTAGACGAATGCCAGACTGAAAAAATAAGTGTTTATCTGCTTGTTAATAAAACTCAATGAAATAACAAAACACACGGAACCTGTTCAACAGACCGAGAGGCTTGATCTTCTTCAGTTTTTTTTATTTTATAAGGGAAAAACCAACACATTTAGATTTTTATAGGGACAGAACAAGAAACAAAAGTTGTAGGATTCTGAATTCAACGGGACAACAGCGTAAAGGAAGCAAAGCTCTGTGTGACTTGTAATTGTCTGAAACACTTTGCCCAGACAAGTGAGCGATGACTTTATGTGAATCTAAGCTAGAAGAAACGGCTCCACCACTGATTTCTTCATTTTGTTTCTAGGCCCAGTAGGTCTCGGCTTAAATGGAAAACAACAACAACAACAACAACAAAAAAGATCTTGATATGAATTTTAAAAGTGAGTCCATGGTTACATCACAATCAAAAGTCACTCCCAATATCCAACACTGGACTTGTCTGATGTCAGAGAGTACTTCAGCGCTATTATCATTTTATATGTTCTCACTGGGATTAAAAAGCCATCAAGCAGCCAGTCTCTTATCTGAGGTAGACAGTCAGTCTTAATTTAGATAACTTGGCAACTCGTACAACTGAATGGTGAGGGATGTTACTAAAAGACTGAGTAATACCTGCTACACGGAGTATATAGAAAGAAAATAGTAGTGGACTGAGTAGTGAGCCTTGGGGAACCCCAAAGCGTACAGAAGCCTTCATAGAGGAGTACTCTGAAAGTTTTACTCCTTGAAGAACTTCTTTCTTGTAAGCAGGGGAAAACACATTCACCCAATTCAGTCACAGACAGATGCCCTTTGACCCAACGCAAAACCCCCCCCCAAAAAAACTGACCGAAGATACACAAGAGGTATCTCCTCATTTTGTCCCCAACAGAAAATTAGTTTAATAGTAATTATTAACCCGAGCACAGATTGACTGCTGACATGAACTGCAGTGTGCATGACGATCTGATCGGGGCCAGACACTTCACCCAAAGGCTGCATGTCTGCTTATTTGTGCATGAATGAGTGAATGTAGCACAACTATGAAAGCACTATATGAATTCACTCCTTATTGAATTTAAATTAGGTTATAAAGTAATAATAAAATGAAAATACACGCGCGCACACACACACACACACATATATATCTATATATATTTAGAACATGACATAAGTATAAAATCACACACATGAACAAGGAAAGCAAAAGACACATATTTCTGTAACCACAATAATCTTAACACACTCGAAAAGGAGTAGGAAGAAGTAAGAAACTTATGAACTCAACATGTTGAAATTACCTGAATTTCTAAACTTATAACAACAATTATTATACTTTTTATGTTCACTATTGAATAAATATAATGTATAATATAATATAATGAACAATACACTATGAAATAAATTTTGCATTGCGTAAGTTAACAGAATTACTGCAAATACTGTTCAGAGCTGCTAACATATCTGTTAAAATGACATAATAGAAGAAGAAAAGTGCCTCATTAAAAGCAGACACATTGCAACATATTTCATCCCAGTTGGTCAAATCTAACTGGTTAGACCTTCTATGGTATAATTTACTCAAGCTGTTTAAAAATAGCCTCCTCAAAGTGCATTGGGACTTTTTTATTTTATTTTTTTTATTATTTTTACTGTCATTTAGGATAAATGGAACCCTGCAATGAGGTGGAAATGTATACATAGAGTGCAGTTATTTTCTCTTCTGAAAGCGAGCAAGAGAGCTGACTTCATGCACAAATATGGGCTGTTTGAATTTGGGGCGACTTGCCAGGGAATCGGCTCACGACCTTGTTTGGGTAAACCAGTCCGCCGGGGTGCCAAAAGTGAGGTCATGTTCCCCCAAAATCTGCACCCAGGCCAGACTTGGACAACAAGCACGCCTCTGTGGGGAGCACTCGTTACAAGTCCACACACACACTCACTCCTGAAGGCGGGAATGCTGTGTGTGTGTGTGTGCTGATCGGTTGCTGACTGATGGATGCTGTGGGGCGGAAATTGCACACACGCTGCGACTTCCTGTCTGAATCGACGACACAAACACGCCTTTGTCTTTCGCTAAGTGGATCTTTCTGCCACGAGTTTTCGCCAGTTTGTACCGCTCTGCTAGAAAACAATGCAACTTGTTACAGATTTGGTTAGCCACAGTTTTACTATTCACATCTCCAAGTTTGGCAACACTTTATTTGAAGAGGTGTGCATAAGACTGACATGAAACTGTCATACACATCACATAATACCTGTTAGAAGTCTACATGAGTGTTTATAACTGTTGTCATGAAGTGGTCTTGGTAAGTAATGACACTTTTAATGCAAAGTTGAAATTGTTCATTGACTTTTAACGCAAGTTTTAATGGGACTTTGCATTAAAAGTTTCATTATTTACTGACTAATGCAAAGTTGACACTTTTAATGAAACTTTTAGAGCACTTTTGCGTTAAAAGTGTCACTATTTGCCAAATGACATTTCATGACAACAGTCGTAAGCATTCATAAACACTCCTTCATGTTCATGAAAGATGTTATGTCATGTTTTCGCCAGTTTCGTGTCAGTCTTATGCACATAAAGTGCTACCCACAATTTGTCACGAAACAACCAGAAGCCTCAATGTATTTTAATACATTTTAATGCGATCAACAAACATAAAATAGTGCGCAATTGTGGTTTTTTTTGTTGTTGTTTTTCTTTTTTTTTGTTGTTTTTAAATGAACATTGCGGATTGCATTTCTATATTTTGTTTCACTATATTTACAGCATATTTGGAGGATTGTCTCTACCAGCTTTTCATAACTGAGCTCAAACTTTAGTTTTGTGTTTTGTTTTTTTTTGCAAAATTGCTCAATCTTGACCCAGTTAGTCTTTCCATAGATTAATGAATTGGATTTTCGACTACTTTGGCTGGGCGGTTCCAACACAACAGTTAGAGGTTTTACTTATAGTTTACAGTCTAATCTAGAATATTCTATTGTAACTCTGCCTATGTTTAGGTTAAATTTTCTCTCAGGATTGCTCTCTATTTGACTCCAGAGGTAAATCTTCCTGTTACCTGTGACTACCTTCCTACACAGCACACAGTCTTAATTATAGTTCACTACTTTAAGGAGTCTTTTCTTTCTGTTTTTGGTATTAGACGAGAGAAAAACCACTTCTGAATGAAATCAAGGATAAATCAGATTAGGAGATCATCCTCTCTTAGAAAAGCTTGACAGACTCAAACGTGACTCTGAATAATTTGAATTAATATGAGTTACAACAACATTTAATTTCCTTTTGGGATCAAAAGTTGAATTGAATTGTATGCGAGTCTGTAGTTTATCAGAAAATGGTCTTTTGTATTTGCAGTCTTTAATTTAACTGTAATCACAGATTACTTTCAGCGTTCTTCGAATAATTTGAGTAACATGTCCTCACAGCTGCGTTATTTTTGCATCCTTACAGCCCCAGGGTGTTGATATTCACCCCGTTTCGGCCCACAAGCCGACATATTTTCCGCCTGAGTGCATTTTCTTCTTTTCTATATGCGACCAGTCTTCAGGCATTTCAAGCTAATCCCCTTCTTCTCTGCAGCCAGGTCCGGCTGTCAGCAGCCACCCCACAGCTTGTGAACAGCAACCCAAAACGGGCCTATATAAGGAGCTGATCTGAAACGCTCTCGCAGGTGCTGGGTGTGTGTATGTCGACTACACATGTCGGGCACATGAAGGGTCTTTCGGAGTCTTACTGCCAGCAGGTGCTGTTAGCTTTTGGCCGAGCGCTCTCGGCCTCTGCCCCCTCCTCTGTGGCCGAGGGTAGCAGGCAGAAAGCTCCCAAATTAAGATGGTGTCCCGTATAAAAACAGCCTGTAAAAACAAAAGGAGAAAAGACACCCACCCACCACTTTCACTGCTGGTTTCCTAGAGATAGGTGACTTCACGGGCTGAGAACCACTAAAGTGTCACATCCTCATAAGGAAATGTGTCCATTATAAGGGCGTCACGGGAATTCGGCTTCAAATTCGAGATATCGCTTATCCTGACGAGAAACCATTGTATGCCTTACTCAAATATTAGGCTTTTTCTTTTTTTTTCCCTAACACAGGGTGGTGAAAACCCGATTGCTTGAAAGATTTTATTTTATTTTTTTTAATGGAAGATTGCTGATACAATCTCCATGACGGCATGGGAAAACAAGCACGTCTCGTGGACGTCTAAAGTCCTAAACTGTGGCCACAGACTTCCCATGAGAGGAAAGGAGAGGTGCCAATTTACTAGAATGCGATCTGGGAACCAAAAAAAAAAAGAAAAAAAAGTGGGCTCTTAAAGCAGAAGGAAATTGGAGTGCTCCCACCTTTTCTGCCCGCTCTGGAGGTATGCGCCGCCATTTTCTGGGAGGCAAGGCTTCAAACATCAAGTCAAGTTTATCCGTACAGCGCTTTTTCAGCAGCAAGGCCGTTCAAAGTGCTTCACACCATAAACATTCGTGCTGTCACCAATTGTGAAGCAAGCAATAAGAGTTATATTTTTGTCAAAAACCATCAGATATGTTGATCCGTTTACTATTAAATAGGAGCAACTCTAAACATGTGGGTTTTTAGTAGGCCTGTCACAATTAACAATAAATCAATTAATCGCATGATGACTTAACGGAAACTCAATAATTTGAATTTGCTTGATTTATCATTTTTCTTTTTTTACCAGAAACTGAAGGGTAAGTCTTCATTCTGGTGCTTTGAGCTCAACTATCCCTTTATTTTTAAAGATAATTTTGTTTACAAAGACTTCATAACTCATTTTATTTGTTGTTTCCTTTATTTATTTTGGATATTTTAAATGTCTTCCAGTTCCAGTGTTTTAATGTTCCTTATAATTTAAAGTTTATTGAGCTTTGGGAATGTGTTCTTGCATTATTGAATCTTTTATTACTTGAAAATGGTCTCAAAACAACAATATTATCGTTTATCACAATAACTTCTGGAACAATTTATCGTTCAGTTTGCTATCGTGTCAGGCCTAGTTTTTAGCCTTGTTTTAAAGGAAATCAGTGTTGCCAGAGAACTGAAGTCTTCTGGAAGTTTGTTCCAGATTTGTGGTGAATAGAAGCTGAATCCTGCTTCTCCATGTTTGGGTGGAAGGCCAAGTAAAACCTCTAGAGATGCTAATGAGTCAGTTTTCTTGCAGTTTTGGCTTGGATTACAGCGAGGTGATTGGATTTATTGTTGTTTTCTGCGACGTGTTTTAGATGTAACGCTCAGCAGAAATATTCACACCTGTTGAAATCTTACTACTGCACTACTTTCGCACTACTTTCTGTTGGTCTGCCTACAAAAGATGTTGCAGTATCTTATTGTAAAATGTGAGAGCGAAGATGAATACTTTTGCTGTGTGACATTTTATGTTCACTGATTTTATGCTACAGAAATATGTGGGATTTTTAGCATTTTTTTTGCTGGTACCGAAATGTGATGGCGTTTCATCCTTCATGTTCCAGCTTGATTCGAGGTATTGCTGCTCCTAAAACCATTTCCCGTCTTCTGCGTGTCTGCCTCGGTGATTTCTGAGTGTCCCGCCATTTTTCTCTGTTCCAGACATTGACGAATGTGAGACGAACTCCCACCACTGTAACCCCACGCAGGTCTGCATCAACACCGCCGGCGGCTACACCTGCTCCTGCACCGAAGGCTATTGGCTCATAGCCGGACAGTGTCAAGGTGAGGGAGCTGCTGCTGCTGCTAATGTCATTCTAAAGCATCATTTTGTCAAAAAACTCCTCAAGGATTTGAATATGCCAGCATACCAACATTTTTATGTTTCAATCTTTTTATTGTGTTTACATTGCTGCTTTCTGGTATTTTACAACAAAGCACATTGTGATATTTCTATGTAAAAATGGGGGTAGTATAAATAAAGTTTACTCTTTAAACATTTTTTAGAAATCCCACCTCTGTTGTCAGGCAACACAGCATGGTTTTTGGGGGGAACTAATAAAAACCTTTTATCAGTGGCAAGCTTTTGATATTGGCACCTACCCAGAGCAGCAGTAGAAGAGGGGCGTCATGAACACCAGTTATTTAAAAAAAAACATAATTTTCTGTCTCAGTTGTGTGTTGACTTATCAAAAGGGAGTTGGCGCCCCCTCCTGTGTTGAGTGGGTGCATCCTGTTTGCTGCTAAAGGAAGCGGGCCTATCGGACCAGGCGAAGGATTTCCCCCTCCTCTGAGAGGATTTCCTGGGTTTGATCGGTTTTTAGGAGCCACGCCACGGTGGTGTCAGTCAAACTCATGATGTGAGAAACAACCTTGGAGTATGAAGCTGAAGCTTTCTCTGCAAATTCTCATATCGTCACCGTCCTAAAATAATGGCCAAACTCATTTTCATTTTGGGTCACATTAAAAATCTGAATGTTCTTAAAGGGCCGGTTGTGCCAGAACCTATTGACAAAACCCGTTAGACTGTAAAAACGCCAATAAACATCTGTTTTTTTCTGCATTCAGTAAGTGTTTCTTAAAATGAAATGATATTAAACATCTTTTCACACTGACCAGTCCATCCAGGATTTTGTGATTGTTTTTGTGGGCTTAATTTAAATGATGTTAAATTTGATATTTCTTTAATCGCCCATTGTTTCTGGTCAATTTTGAGAAAAATTTGCAGTAAGATCAGAAACAAATGTGGGGATATGTGGATTTTAGGTGTATTTGTGAAAACCTGGAGGAACTTATTGATGTAACTTGGAGTCTAGAGGGCCACATGAAAAGCTACGGCGGGCTGTCTATTTTTCTTTCTTTTTTTTTGCTAAAATTCCTGTTTCTTTTCCCAAATCATCTTGGCAAAAAAAAGACTTGCGCCATTATTTTAGGTAGGTGAGGATATTAGTTTTTTCTTTCCTGACATCCAAAATACAACCATTAAGAAAATCTTTAACAGCACTTTATAACTACTAGCAAAATTTTCCCCAGTGTATTATAGGCCTGGCGGGCCACCAGGCTTTACTTGTGCCCCTCCAGGCTAAGCATTGCTTATTTAGTTAAGTCTTTTAAAAATGTTAGCATTTTTTTTAAGACTTCATAGTTGGTGTTCAGGTAGTAATTTTGCAGTCTTTTAATAACATAATTATCAAGTGATATTTTCTAATTTTCTGTCAACTTTAAACATTTTTTAACTCAGAAACATGCCGGGCCGCTGGATGAATGACTGCCAAGCACCCAAACACTGGGCTTAGCGAGTTTTCTGGGGGAAACCTTGACTAGAACGTTTTCTCAAGATGTAAAACACGCATTAAAACGTTTTGCTTATATAAAATGACTAATGTAACGAGTTAAAACTGAGAGTCGTCTTCATTGAAGAAATGCTACATTTATTTTAATCACCTCTGAGGGAGGTGAAAAAAAATCTAGGAACGATACTAAAGGCGTTAGTATTCTTCTGTAAGAGCAGCGCCCTCTGCAGGATGTGTGAAGTAAAGCAGCTGCTTCTTAAGTATATGTTTTTGTATTTTATAACCAGCTTCTCTCACTCCCTTTCTTCCTCTCTCTCTCTCTCTTTCTCTCTCTCTCTCCGTCTTTCTGTCTCTCCTTTGAGCCAGATATCGATGAGTGCCGCTATGGTTACTGCCAACAACTGTGTGCCAACGTCGCTGGCTCTTACTCCTGCTCGTGTAATCCCGGCTTTCTCCTTAATCCAGACGGCCGGACCTGTCAGGGTACGTGGATTTACAGGAACGCAGAGGCAGAGAAGATTTATAAACTTGTACAGTATGTTTTTTTTTATGTTATATTGGATGCCATAAATCAGTGCGCAGCAGTTTAAATAGACTTTATATTTTTCCTACCTTTTAAGCTCAGATGTGGACCAAGATTCCTTCTCTGAAGGCGAAGTAAAAATGTTAAGACTTTAGAATAAATTATAGGCTCTATAAATGTAAAACTATGCTTAAAGAAATTACCAGGTAAAAATATTGCTATTTATTTATTTTTAGATTTTAAGTTCACCACAAAGAATCAGCTTTGTTGAAAACAACAATAATGGTGTCTATAAAAATGCAATTTCACTGTAATAACACAGCTTTGAAACATTATTTTTGTCCTATATTCGGTCAAACGGTGGGATTATAACTTCTTTTAATGCCCACATCTAATGTATAATTTTAGTTGATAGGATACTAAAAATCACAGAGAGTGGTGAGGTCATTGAGTTTGGGGAAGAGAGAAAAAAGTCAGATAATCATATTCAACTTTACTTCTTAATTTAGACTTTTTTATTCCAATGGCTTTTCTTCTCTTCGTTGTGATTTGTCATCTTCATGCAGCTCCACCTGCTACGTCTGAGCCGATAACCTGCTCTATTGTGTCATTTCAGCTCCATGTTTATCGGTGTCTCATCAAGTAAACCCGGACCGGTAGAACCTCCCTCAAACCTTTAATATTCCTTCGCTCCCTTTGTGTTCACCAGATGTGGACGAATGTGAAGAACAACCTTGCAGTCACGGCTGTTTCAACACCTACGGCTCCTTTATGTGCAACTGTGACGAAGGATACGAGCTGGCGTCCGACGGCACAACCTGTATCGGTGAGGATGTTTACAGTTCGCCGCTCAGAATGTCTCCTAATGGAGATGGTGTGTTCAGGGTCAGGTGCGGTGTTCGTTTTTCTTTTTTATGGAAATCAGAATCATACTTTTTATTCATTTCTTTTTTTTTTTTTTTTTAGACATTGAATTTTTTTTTTTTTTTTTTTTTTTTTTTTTGGGGAGGGCAGATATTTGCTGGCGAATTTAAAGTTAAAAACAAAATTGATATACAGATAAAGAGCCCACTGCACTGAACCCCATTGAAAACTTCCAGGTTTTTCCACCAAATATTGATGCCTGAACTTTTCCTGAGTTAAAACATTAGTATTGTTGTTTCTAAATGAATATGAAGTTGTTTTCTTTGCATTATTTGAGATCTGAAAGCACTGCATCTTTTTAGGTATTTTGATCATGTCATGGCTTCATGGCTGCTGAAACCTCCGGTATTTTTTGAAAAGTGTCTTTCTTCCTGTCGCTCTCCCATGAAATCCACATTTGCAATCCTGTGAATCTCTGCAGCTCCTCCAGAGCTACCATAGTCCTCTTGGGTGTTTCTCTGATTAATGCACTCTTCTGCGGCCTTCACAACAAAGCTGTGTTTATCCTGAGATCAAATTAGACACAGATGCTCTCTATCTGCCACAACTGGTTCATCGTAACGCGAGGACGTTTGAAAAAATTCAAATAGAGTTCAGAGTCTCCATTGCGCTCTGCACGGTCACGTGATGGACTCATGGAGTAGGACCGGAGCAGATGGACGAACTCCTTACAGACGTGCCAAAGCCGCCATCTTCATCTCTGTGTGTGCGAGATGACGCTTTCTGTTTGTTTGAATTATACCTTTTGTTTCACTTAGACCTGGATGAGTGCAGTTTCTCTGAGTTTCTGTGCCAGTTCAGATGCGTGAACACCCCCGGCTCGTTCTCCTGCATCTGCCCGCCCGGGTATTATTTATACGAGGACAGCCGGAGCTGTGAAGGTAAAGTTCGCTGCGGTGGACTAACAACATTGCAGTCTTCTCTTTTTGTTACGATGTAAATCCATCACTTTATTCTTGATTTTTATTTATTTTTAAATACAAAGCTGTGATCTTGTTGATGCCTCGTTGCTGTGGTTCTGACTTCACTGACTCTGACTGTCGTGTGCTTGATTTCAAAGACGTCAATGAATGTGACACTGGTAACAACACCTGTACAACACAACAAGTGTGTTTCAATTTCCAGGGAGGCTATACATGCCTGAATCCTTTACAATGCCAGCCTCCTTACCTCGCCGTTAGCGACAAGTGAGTTTTCTCGTCACCCGCTCACGGATCGTGGCAATTTAAAAGTTTTGAGTTGTTTTTGTAGAATCTAATGGTTTATTTCTCTAAACCTCCTATGTCCCATCGCTCTGCAGTCAGTGCATGTGTTCAGCTGAGAACCCTGCCTGCAGGGACTTGGCTTTCACCGTTCTGTACCGACACATGGACTTGTCGTCGGGGCGCAGTGTGCCTGCCGATATCTTCCAGATGCAGGCCACCACGCGCTACCCCGGCGCCTTCTACATCTTCCAGATAAAGTCGGGCAACAGCGGACGGGAGTTCTACATGAGGGTGAGCACTCAGGAGTCCACGAATGGGAGGTGGGAGGGGGAGCGGGGAGGTCAGAGTGAGTTGATGTGCATTTAGAAAGAAGGAAAACACAGCTACCTGCAGAAACGGGCTACTCTCTTACCTCCAATCTGTGTCAGCTTCACTGCTGAATAAGAAATGACAGGCTAGTGGTAAAACCTGCAGCCAAAATCTTTATGAATAAAACATTTTTTTTTTCTAGCCTTTTATAACATTATTGGGCAAGTGTAATCACGTCAGGTCTGTCACGATAAGTTTTGCTAGATGATAAATTGTCCCAGAAGTTATTGCGATAAACGATACTATCGTTGTTTTGAGACCTCTTTTAATAATATAACAGTAATGGTACAATAGAGCAAGAACACATTGTCAAAGATCAGTAAACTTTAATCCTAATGGACATTTTAAATAAACAGAAACGACAAATAAAATGAATTATGAATTCTCTGTAAACACAACTGTCCTAGTTGAGACTAAAGCAGCAGAATGAAGACTTTTATCATCCAGGGTTCAGTAGAAGGAGGGAAAAGCAATAAACATTGCAAATGCCAATAATTGAGCTTGTTTCAATATATGCGATTCATTGATTCGATGCTTATTGCAACGAGCTTAATTGTGTCTACAATTTTCTTTCTCCCTGAATCAGAGTTTGAGGCTGATGAACCCATTTCATATCTATGCCTAAAATGTGTAAATAAAAGGATAATTTTAGATATTTTTAGAGTCTCAGATAAAACATAAGGTCTCTTAAAATGGTTTTTCAGTTTGAAACACTCGAGCTCCGTTCGTAGGAACTTAGTAATAGATTACTTTCATCGATATTTGATGCAGCGCTGCTGATGGGTGATTAAAGCAGTTGTTCTCCAGTTGTTTAAGCTATTTAATTAGTCGAGGTTTAGGTAGCACACATAACACTGCAAGGTCATGTTGAGTTCAACCAATTCTAAATTAAGCTAAGTAGTTAGCTTTGGACTTCTTATAATGTATGATTTTAAAATGTAATATAAAGAGGCAGTAGCCGAACCTCTGTAACAGAACAACACAGTTTGCTCCAGATGTGTGCGGCTGGAAAACTTGAATCGCCTTTGGAGGTACTTGCAGCGTGCCGCCGCTAGATGGAGCAATCCACTCGTGTTTCCTTCCTGGCAGAGCTTCGCTTCGCTTTTTTGTTTTTCTTAAATCGCTGAGACACATGGCAGGATTTTAAAGTAGGACAGCCTTTGTAAATGACAGTAACTAGCTGTGGTAATAGCTTTACCGGCACACTGTTGTAAAGCTGAAGGAAAAGGATACATGCTTTTCAAAGTGTCATACCTATAAAATCTGAAAAGTGTGGCGTCTAGTTACTCCTTTTTTTTTTTTTCCCTACAGTTTTGCGTTGTGCAATAATTCTTTAAAAATTCTCTATAACAATATGCCCGACCTTCAATTCAGTTCAATTATAATCGCCCCAGTGGGGATAAATTAAGTTTTTTGAGTTGAACTGACCGTATCTATCCGCACTCAGTTTAATTTCAGTATTTGTTTAGAAAAGGGACAGAAACCAAATTACCAGCCACATTTTCACGATTTTTATAAGTAGCCATCTACCTTTTTTTTTTTTTTTTTTTTTGTTATTACTTTGTGATAATGAACAACTTAATGTTGACATGTCACATAAAATCCTCATAAAATTCATATAATTTTGCAGGTGTATTGTAGGGCTGCTGCTGACGATTATTCTAGCAATTGATTATTCTGACGATTGATCAATTATTTAGGTAAATATGATTGACACATTCTACAGGTTTTATTTTTATTTAATCTCGTAAGCTTTTTTAATACACTAATATTAGGAATAAGAAAATTAACATTTTATTGCTTAGAATACAATAATACAGCTTTCCTTTAGCGAATTTGAACTCTGAAGTTAAAAATATGCCATTTGAGGAGTTCTGGGTAAACCGTATATACAGACAGAGGTGATTTTATCTTTAAATGCAAAATGTCTATATATTTTGCAGTTTTGGCTTTATTACTGCTCTAAATAAGTTTTTTCAGTAAATAGCCCTTTTTGAGTCTGTATATTCCATTTAATCGATTACAAAATTAGTTGGCGATTATTTCACTAATCGATTAATCACAATTTATCCGATTAATCATTTCTGCCGTAGTGTATTTAAGCGATTAATCACAATTAATTTGATTAATCATTTCAGTCCTAGTGTATTGTGATGAAATGTGAAAAAAAAAAGCTAAGTGGGTCATGAACAATATATAACAATAAACAAGGCACAGAGCCAAGAGTTTCTCTTCCTGTGAGCCCAACCTGTCTGACGCTTCCTGTGCATCATTCCTCACATTCCTCTCCTTTCTTCCCTTTGCAGCAAACCAGCAACGTGAGCGCCACCCTCGTCCTGACGCGGCCCATCAAAGGGCCGCAGGTGTTGGTGCTGGACCTGGAGATGGTCACGGTCAACAACGTCATCAACTTCCGAGGAAGCTCCATCATCAGGCTGACGATATACGTGTCGGAGCATCCGTTCTGAGAACCCACACGCAGCTGCACTCGCATGTAACTGGTGTAATTCTTTTGTTTGAGAATACTCTTTTCTTTTTCTTTTTTTTTTTTTTTTTTTTTGTTCAAACACTTCCCGTTAAAGACTCGGACAAGATCACCGAATGCGAAGGCATTCCTTTTGCCGGAACGTCCTCGGGTTTCCTGGATGCTGGATGCTTTTCCGGCTGCGGACACAGAGGAATATTTATAGTCTACAATTTCATACGTCCTCTTCTGCGACGGTGCAGCTCAGATTACTAATCGAGTGTTGGTGTTTGTGCTCGGGGATCCCATCTCTTCACATTTAAGCTGTGAAAGCGACCGTAAATGCCGTCATTTCATTCCTTACTGAAACGAAGAAAAGCAGGTTATCGGAACCGAAGAGTAAGCTACCTGTGTGTTTCCCACCAAAGGGGGGAAAGGAAGGAGGGAAAAAAAAAAAAAGTGTTTGAGACTATGTAACGAGCAGTCATTAATTAAAATATAGATCACAGATTCTTATAGAACAATAAATGAGTTCATCACATCCTGGACTTTGTTTTCTAAAAGGTTTGCGTCTATCATAATGCACACACCTCAGGACTTTAAGAGTTGCCTCATCAGCTTATGCTACGTATTTTTTGTAACATGATTTAACAAATATTTTCAAAGGCTTTGGATGAAAAATGCAGTTTTATCAAAGGTTTAAATACACATTTTACATGCTTATGTTTGGATGACAAACAGTTGGTTTTCTGCCATGGCAACTTTCTGGGGTTTTTTTTCAAGTTTTATCGTCTTGACTTGGACTGTTCCCCTCAGTGGAAAAAGAACCTGGTTGCGATGTTCAGGACCAATTTAAAAAAAATAAAAGAAATAAAAGAATTTGACCTCACAATAGACTGATAGATTGCAAACCAAAAAGGAGATTCCTGCTCCAAAATTAACGCCTTTTAAACTTGACAAACATTTGCAGCTCCTGGTCGTACAACACAAATGTCGAGTGGAAGAAAAGCTAAAGAGCCTTGAATAAACTGTCAAAGCACGGCGGTGGTGGCATCATGCTGTGCGGTCTGTTTTGCAGCTAAATGGTTGAAATACTAAAGAAAATGTACTTCTGTTTCCATAGTTATGTTGACAGCTTAATGGTTTTAAAACTCGGACACAATTGGATCAATTTGAGTTCAGTTCACTGTTAGTGACTCATCATGTGTGCAATTATTCGACTACATTTACTTTTTAAATACAAAGAGGGAAATAATTGCGTATTTTTAGGGGGTCGCCGGTTTCCGGCAGTTGTTATTTTTGGTAACCTTTGACACACAGGATGCTGAATTTGTGAAATGATCGCAATTATAGTAAACAATCACAGACACAGCAGCAACTTCCGCATCATAACAAGCCTATCAGGTCTCCTGTCTCTGGAGTATGAAGTGACCAGAAAGCAACAGTTCCTGAGGGTACAGTCGGCTGCAACACAACGTAAATATTTTCACCATCAGTCGATGGCGCTGTGGTTGCCAGTGGGCGTTCCTGGAGACAGAACCTAAAAATTCAATACTGCTTTGGGTCTCATAAAGTCCTGGACCGAGCCTGACACTGCTACTCTTTGTAGCCTGTCATGTTTATGTTGATCTTATAATAAAATGTTATGAAAACGTATAGAAATATTCCCAGCATGGGTTTGACTTAAAGATACATTCGGCATAATGTGAACGAGTTTTAAAGAACTGCAAATATTTCCCTAGTAAAAGACGCAGAAGCAGCAACAAGAGCTCTCAGGTTCTCACGTTTTGTGTTTATGAATAAGCCTAATGTTTATGAAGAGCAAATAACACTTTTTTTTTTTTTTTTAATTATCACTTCCAACTTCCTCCCAGACCAAACAGGTAACTTGGGGACATCATGGGTTTACCAGGAAACCCCTAAAAAAGACAAAAAAAAAAAAAGAAAAAAGGTCAAAGTTAATAACATGTTTTCTGTTGCTTGATTTCATGTTTAATTAGTGCAGCATGTGTATTGCTAAACTGGGGTGGCTAATAGCTACTGATGTTTGGGCTAAATTAAAAGTCTTTTGGGGGGTTTTGTAAGATTTTTGACAGTATTTAGTAGTTCTTCACTGAACATTGATTTTTAAACGCTTCTACGTGAACTTCTTTCTAAAGAAGAGCATTTTAACGATGGAACCACGTTGAATTCAGAAAAGGGTCGACTAAAGATGAAAAAAAAAATATTGGTCACGTTTCTGTCGGCACTCGCATTGTTGACATACCATCCGAGGAAGAGGAGGAGGAGGAAGACACCACAATGGCAGATCTGATCACACACAGATAGTAAACAACGAAAAAAAAAATCCAACAGAAAGTGCTGCTGTTCGGGGAAGGAAGCGCATGTCAGCGACTGTGCGGGAAACGGAGAGACATTCAGAGCCAGGAGGGCGGGACGGAGAGAGAGAGAAAAAGGAGAGAGAGAGAGAGAAAAAGGAGAGAAAGAGAAACCTGAAGCTCAAAGTGAACAACAGACCTGAGATCAGCGGCATTCCCCTCCCCGCTGCCTGCTGAGAGAGAAGCGACTGGGAGCTCTGTCCAGTGAAACCACGACAGGGGTGAGTTAATATTTATTTTTTTAAATTAACTCAATTAAGTTTGCGGTTAAATATTTGCTACACTTGTTTCACCTTATTAGGGTTGGCTCCGGATGGGCCCCGCAAAACGCCAGCAGTCTTTGCACTGTCGTCATATAGAACAAGATTAGCGCGGTGGCCAGGAATTAGTGATGGAAATGTAAAAGTGGCATAAATAAAATCCTTAGTGATCAAGTTTGTCTTTCAAAAGCAGATCGACAGTGAATAATAATAATGATAATAATAATAATAATAGTAATAATAATAATAATAATAACTTGGCTGCACCGGTTTAAGAAAAAATAAAGGACAAAAAGACAATAGTTTTTTAAATGTAACCTTTCAAGCTCTGAAAATGTGTCAAACTTTGACACACCTGAATATTATAATTATTATTTTCTTGCGTGTCCTAAAGCATGTTTCATAGATTCCTTCAATGCGCGGCTGCCCAAAGGTGTTAGAGAAACATTACGGCTGTTTAGGGGGCTCCCGCTGGCCCTTGGGCCCCATGAGTGCCCAGATAAACACAACATGGGTGTACAAATGCAAACATAAAAAAAAAAAGGAAAAAAAAATTTGAAAGTTATTTCAGCAGGGTCATATTTTAATGGTAATTTGTTCATTTCTATAGGATTTGTCTGAGCCCAAACTGTAACTCTTTAAAAGTCCATAACTGAGTCATAACCTTTTTCCCAGCAGTGGCTGCTTATAGACAGTATGAGACATTAAACGTCGTCCCTCCACCTTGAATCAAATGGATCTATATTTGTAAGAGGCTTTCAGTTCAGATGAGCCGGTTGGTCTGCTTCCACGTGCCAAACAACTTTGAACAAACGTGGAAACTTTTGGACTTTTCTGGCTTTACCAATCTCAACTCAAATTCCTTCAATTGCATTTGATGCGTTTCCTGTCTGACCTACAGCCTTCCTGTGCAATCCCAGGTTTTCATAAACACCCAAGAAGCATCATGGAGTTCTTCAAGGACTGCTGCAAGAATTTCGCTCAGAGGAACAAGCAGGAACAGGAGACCCAAGGTCAGCACCAGGTCCGCCATCTTGTTTTTAGCTGATTTCACATTTGACTATTTTTATTTTTTCTTTCATTTTTTCCAAGTGATCAAAATAAAGGCACCTCCCAAGGAGATAATGGTGACAGGAGAGCTGCCGGTCGAGAGGAGTAGGATGGAGAAAGCGGAAGATTACCTCATTTCCAAGCAGCCTGCGGGCGGCAGAGAGGTCCCGTTTGTCGTGCCCACCTTCAAGCCCACTTACGTTCAACCCCAGAGCCGCCAGTTCTCCACTCTGCAGCCTGAGCTGCACAGTACGTATCGGCCTGTTTGTATCAGTCATCAGAGCTGCTTATTGATTTACTGTGTGATGTGAGAGGATGATGACACAGGTTCTAGTCCCATTACAGCCCAGCCGATGCTTCAGTGTCCAGGAACAAACCTGGACTTTTGATGTTTGTTCTGCTCTACATGTGTAGCCAGAGCGAAACCAAGGGCCAGTGGCTTGTTTCCACTTGAGTGTCCAGCTTAATTCTAACTTACAGACCTAAATACCTTGAGCTATTTCCAGTCTCCGATAATTGTCTATAGAAATCTTTCACCTGACATTATGAGTTTGTAATGTCAGGTATGACGGATAAAACTACATTAAATACGTAAATTATTGTTGTTGGGGTTTTTTCAGTACATTAACAACCCGACCTTGTAGTCCCTCTGTTTCTGTTGTATGTGGAAAATAGCTAAATTTGTCTAGTTTTGTTTGGGTTTTTTTTAGCTACAGCCTCCAAAGTCAAGAACGTTGTTGCTAGCATGGCCCGGTAGCAACCCTAACCTGTTTGGAGCCCAAAGCTAACAAACCCCCTACTACCTGTGGTGCATTCACCGATTGGAAAAATAATATATATATTTTTTTTTGACTAGCAAATTTCTTTCTGCATCTTCACTGTTAATTGGGTGAATTTTGTCGTTAAAAAAAAGTTGTTTGGAAGCAAAGAGTCAGACAGTTTTGAAAATCCTAGTTAAAACCAGCGCAAACATGGCTGTAGTTTGATTCCAAACAGACTTTGTAGCAACACGATAACCTGCAGTTTAAGGTTACCTTAAGCTAAAGGTTTAAGGCTAAGGACTGAGGCGGGCGAACTGATTAAATCAAAGCAAGACAGACTTCCAGCATCTCTCCTCTGCTTTGTAGGAAAATGCGAGAAAGTCAAATCTTGTCGCCACGTTCCTGTGAACCTTACAGCGTGTCTGCCGCTGTGCTAGCACAACACGCTCCACTACGCTCGGTACGCTTATTTTTCTCCAACTCCTTGTCCGCAGGCTCAGCCAGGTCCACGTATGCGGGGAGGAAAGCAGAACTGCTGGGCACCAGTTTCTTCCCGTACAACTCGGAGTCCATCTTCCATCAGGGCAGCATGCCGGCGTACATCTCCCCCGGCCCCGCCCGACGAGACGCGCTAAAGAGCAGCCCTCAAAGCCCAGGTAGCGGCACAGTGGTCCAAACGGATAAAACTTGAAGTCTCCCTCTGAGGTCGGAGCCTGAAGTGAAGCAGCACCTCGTTATGTAATGTGGCCGTGCGCTATTTAGGCTCTCTTATCAGTTTGTGGATACAACACCGAACCTTTTCACGCCTGTTACGTCACACTGCGTTACAGCCAGCAGTAAGAGGAGTCAGTAAAAGTTGAGCTTGCGCCTGCGCGTAGTAAATCACAAATTAAATTAAGATGTTGTGGCCATTTTTTAAATATTTAATAATGCGACAGTGTAAATGTGAGTGATTCGGTTAATCATTGGTTCTGTATTGAGATCAAAGCAGCTCGATTGGTGATGGTTTTGTCCTCCAGGTTGGACTCTGAAGCCAGGCAACCAGCGGCACCTGAGCAGCTCCATGCTCGATCTGGCCAGCCCTCAGGGCCACTTCCAGGTGAGACTGTTTGCTTTTAATCTAATCTCTCTTCACACCATTTTTTTTGTTTTGTCGTTACGTTTGTGTGGAAAGAGACTAAATATAGTTGCAGAGTTTGCACAGCTCCCCGGTACTACAGCTAAATGTCGCAAATAACTCTTATTATGTGGATAGAAGGCTAAAGGGGGGCGAGGGTAACTTTTAAACCCGAAACTTAAACGTGTGATTAACCTCATAATTTATAATAAATGTTTTATTTTTTTTTTTTTAAATGACATAAATATGCCTAAACTAGAAGTACAACAAAGGTGGAAAAAGCAACACATGTTCAATTTGCAACTCTTTTTCAAGTATTATATGTGACCAGACCAATTAGTATAGCTTATTTAATGGTCCCCATTAGTCCCTACCATAGGAGAGACTAATCTTCTACAAACATTATAATAAAATCACAATATTACAGCCATCACAAAAAACAAACCCAAACAAGCACATAAAAAAACAACAAAAAAAACAAAGTACAAATCAATAACCACAACAATTTCAAAGAAACTTAAAGGTGGACAATAACAGCTGAAAGAGAAGCAGTAATCATTTCTCCTGTGGTGTTCACATTTTTCGCCATGAAGGCCAAAATCTTTATGTTGAAGCCACAAAAAAACATTTTGATTCCCAATCAAAATGTTTTTGGTTCCATTTGCTGCAAAATTAAGATGAATGCAGAAACCTGCGTAGTTTGTGACACCTGACCTTTTTTTTTTTTTAAAGAAAACATTGTGAATGTGTCACCCTAAAAGATAAACGATGAATCCATCTCCATCAAGATTAGCATCTGAAGGGCTACATAAGACCCTTCAGAGGGCAGCAACTGGACCCCCAGCCTCACTTTGGACAGCCCTGACTTACTTCAATGTCTGTTTCACTATCAGTCATTCCTGAGACTTAAAATTAAGAAGTCATTGTTGTTAACCTTTTTATTTCATTTCTTATGTTAGGATATTTTGCTTTGATTTTAATTTTTTAACCAAAAACTGATCAGACAGCTTCAGATCCAAAAGACGAACCGATTCTGAGGTAGAACGTCCCTTTATCTCGATTTCAGCACGCGACCTGTAATCAATTTCATCCGTGGTTATGCAGCGTAATTGATGACTCTGGTTTCATTTCCACTAAACACATTTCACCTTCTAACTGTGTTTGGCCTCTTCAGCGAATTGACTCCACCTCCAGCACCGTCAGCAGCGCCTCCTCCATGATGAGCTCCATGGAAAGCAGCCTGGGTAACCATTTCATTTAGATCCGGCTTTCCTTTTTGGTTTGATTTGATTTGGTTAATAAATTCAGCCTAACTGCTTTTCTGAAGGAGACGTGGGATATTTTTGCGAACAAACCCAGCTTGACTTGGTCTGAAAAATGAAAACTCACCTAAAACTTCTTGGCAACCTTTTACGTGCGCCAAGATCAACAAGGTCTCATGGTTGGGTTTGGCAATTCTGAATATTTTACAGAGATGCACGTCGATTCTTAAATCCACATTTCACGCCGCACCATAAGAGAAAGGGAAACGTTGTATAAGACACGTTCCAGATGGGTTTTCCCGTCTCAACTCTAATCGGCTCACGTGTCAAAACTGATGGAAAGCATCCCCACAGCATGACGCTGCCACCGCCATGTAGCACATGGGTGACGGTGTTTCTGTTTCAGAGGCAGAACAGTTCAGTTTTGACCTCGTCTGACCCGCCAAAGTGCTTTCTGCTAATTAGGCGACTTCTGGAGACTTTTAAATTCATTGAATTGTAGCATGTGCCAGCCGCACTTTTCAGATCTTTATTTAGTAGATATTTTGAAAACGATGCTTCAGCTTTGCTTTTTCTTCCGAGTACTGTCCCACTGTAATAAAAACAAAAAAACACAAAGAATCTGTAAAACTTTGCATGCTTTCCCAAACACTCCTCCTGTCGACCACTTGGCCGACTCGCCCGCATCACGCTGAGGTGTCGCTTTCCTTGATTTTTTTTTTGCTTTTGTCTCTTCATTTCCAGAATCCATCGCTTTGTCGGGGGACGAGCAGGAACTGGGGAAGGTCTGTGTCCGGATACGATACCAGCAGGACGTGGAGCAGGTGTGGATCACCCTGGTTCAGGTACGGTGACACTCAGCCTCAGGTACTAAAGGCTCCACTGTTCTCCCCGCCAGCTTCCCACAATGGAGCCTCTGTGTGTCCGCAGCGAGGGTCTCTGTGTGCCGGTCTCTGTGCTCTATTGAGTTCGGAGCAAAAGGTTGTTGGTTTTTCTTTTCTAACTTTAGATTGAAGTTTTTTAAAAAAGCGACTCCAAGGAAGCGGCTGCGCACTGTAAAATGCAGTACCTGCTTTAAAAGCCTAATGGATGGCTGGGCACAAACTCCTAATCAAAAGCGGAGCCAAACAAAGACGAAAGGCACACCTGATCCCAACCTGTGATTGGGGTTTGACATTTTGTGGGAACCCCCCCCCCCCCCTCCGCCCCCCCCTAACCCCACCGCCTCTGAACATAATTGAACACTTATTGTATTTATAAGCATTTAAACCTGTTAATAAAGCTGCTGTTTTGTGTTGTTCCGCTCAGTGTTCGGACCTCGTCGTCCATCCAGATGAAGAGCAGAAGGTTGGCTTCAAAGCAATCCTCACCGTCCCCAAACCCATCCAATTCAAGACCACACTCAAAGAGTATCAGCAGGTGCTGACGCTACCGAATGCTAAACACATGCTTGGATAGCAGCTTGATCGTTGCACATGTTACATGGCCTAGAGAAACGTACTCCTTTTTTTTTCTCCTATTGGTAAAGTTCCATCTGCAAAAATCTGAGTATTTTTATTGGGGTTTTATGAGATAAACCGAGACAAGCTGTCCTGAGAAGACGGTGGACTCTGTGGAGGACACTATTGTAAAAACCGTTGGCATTTAAGCACTCAAATCTGGCATTTACAGAAGAGCACAAAGGAGAAACTATTTTTAAAAAAATCTGCAAACGAGTCCTGTTTTCCTGCAAATATGTGGAAAAAAAGAGACACATCAACCTGCACATATCATTCCTACAGTGAGGCTTGGCGGTGGCAGTATCATACTGTGGGCTTGTTAAATGTCGCGTTTACAAAGTCAAAAAAACTGGCAGAAGTTCAAGGTGTATAAATACATTAGCAAGGCAGCGCGGAACGAAGCTACGTGTTCCAGAAGAGAGTAACTTTGCGTAACAGCCGTCTCAATGGTTCACTTTTAACTTCTTGAGGCGACGGGATGATTTTTCACCTGCTCTTCTCTGCTCTGCTTTCAGAATGTCGCCTTCATGGAGACCTTTGTGTTCACGCTGCGCCTGCAGCAGCTGCAGAGCAGCGCTTTGGTGCTGCGCCTGCAGACGCACGGCCCCAGGAAACGCACTGCGGCCGAGTGTGTCCTCTCCCTGCGCCAGCTCGGCTCCCAGGAGTCGGAGCACTGGCTCGACCTCAAACCGCCCTCCAAGTCCTCGGTATGGCGTCGCCGCTTTAATGATGTTTTGGCTTTTGATGGTTATTAATGTTAAAAAAAAAAAATTCTGACTTCACTGCAAAAAAAAACAAAAAAACAATCAATATCTTATCAATTTTACGTACACTGAAAATAAGACAAAACTAACTTACAAGTAACTTTCAGCGAGATACGAGAGTTTGTTTTAAGTCAATAATTTCTTAATATTGATGAGGAAGTTCTAGTTCCACTGGTAGATTGGTTCACTTATAACTGGTACCTTTTCATCAATATTAATGAATTATTGACTTAAAACAAGCTCAGATTTCTTCCTAAAAAATGACTTATGTCAGTTTTGTCTAAATGTACTAAGATATTTGCACTAGAAACCAAACTAGACTTGTTTTCCATCAATTTCCAAGCATTGACAAAATGCCATTTTAAACGTGTTGACAGGGTAAACCCTTGTTTGTTTGTTTGTTTTTGCTGGAAAAATGTTCTAGTAGCAAATATAATTTTAAGGTTGCTTTTTTTTGCCTGGTAAATGGTCGGAAAAGAAACGTAATGAATAGAAATACCCAAGAGTTCTTGCGGCTTTTGTTTGAGCCGCATCAAAGACAGACAAGCTGTGACTGTCGCCATTGTGCTAGCATAAACGACGGAAAGCTGGTCGAAACATAAAAAGGTTCGTTTCGAAGGAAAATTGTGGTGCCGACTTTATAGGAGAGAAGAAACCAGAGTTCAGACGCTGTAATTCGAAGGGACGAGAAGTAGGTCAAACCTCGAACCATTTCCCCAGCAGAGAGCGGTTTCGCTGATAAATGGAGGCACGTCTGGCCGGTGGTGGTTGTTTTTGTACTTAGGAGATCAGACGGTGACTCATCAGCGGGCCCTCAGCGGGATTCACTCTGCGAGGACCCGTCTGCCGGACACAAAAGAGAAAAATTGTTCAAATCACTGCCACTGTGGAAGCTTTTAGAGGCCACGGCTGATTACTAAGCACAAAAGACAGGGAAGAGAAAGAATAAGTAATATTTTTTTTGTTTTATCGTAAATGTCTGTTTTATATGCTGGGATATTGAGTGAAGAATTTCTCTTCATCTGTTTAATTTTAGGAGTAAAGTCATATTTTGAACATGATAAAGACGTCGACCTTCCGCCTTTCTTTTATCTTTTAGCATATAAATTGGTCGCATGGGATTTTATTTTTGAAAGCGGGCTGAGCACGTCTTTCAGATTCAGTTATGCACTTAATTTTTGTTTCTCCGTTAATCGTGCGGCAAAACTAATGGTGCTGTAGAGGGCCGCACTGGGTTAACTCGGGGTATTTCAAGACTGTCTGACGCGTGCTTCAATAAACTCCAGGCCGTTTCTTGTAGTTGTGATCATAAATTTATTCCATTTACACTGACAAACTTCCGACTTTACTAGAACTGACACACACTGACCAGGCCAAACCATACAATGGTGCCAGCAATAAAACGGCATTATAGCACGGTCAACAGAAATTATGACCACCCGGCGCACCCGCTTCCTCATACATACAAAAGCCAGCGCGCCAGTATAGCTCCCATTCATACCTTAGTGACAGCCACGCCCACCTTGACACACCCACCACCCAAGTGTCAAACCGTGTGCTCTTGTCACCAAAATAATTATTCATCTCATTATTATGGCTCTTACATCCGTCATGTAAAGTCCCAATAAAATACCTTGAAGTTTTTATTAAATAAAATGCGAAAAGTTTAAAGGGTGTAAAATAAACATGTTTCCACCACATCTCACTACTGCTGTGGCGAGGAGCGGCCATTTTGGAACAAAACGTCTCATGACTGGTGGTAACCGAACAGCCCGGCTCCAGACGCGTTTAACGGGGGGCATCGGCTTATTTTGGGGGTGGGCAAAATCAATACATAGCAATAATAATATTACTCAAGTAAAAGAAAAAGGTGCAGTAAAACTACTCATGTAAGCACTTTTTTTTCCAAAAAAGTTCCTCGGTGTAACTTGTTTTGAACATAAACAACAACACCATTAGCCTACAGGCTACTTGTTAACAAGCTTAAGGTGCTGTATTGGTATTAACTCGTCATCTTTTAGCTAACATTACCTGCATTTAACAGCATTGCCGAACTCAGTCGGTTAGTTTGGGGGGGAAACTGTGCAAAGTTATTTGCGTTTTGCTGCCATGATTCTATCACACGCCTGAGCAGCTCTGCACAGCAGCAGCAGGTTTCCGTCACTGCAGCACAGGCTAGCCCAAGCGTCTTAGCGCTCATGTTGCGTTTAAAGGGGGCTTGAAAAAAACAACACGTTACAACGTGTTAACAGTGGATTAAACCATTTTAACTGCTGAAAAAAGTGACAGAAGGCACAGATATGGGAAGTGTGGAAGCCCCTACTGTATCAAATCTATATTGGAATAACAGAGAGTTGGCCAATTATAGGTAAAAACAACAAACAGCTTCCAGGCCAGGGGGGGCACGGCTGACTACATGGGTGGGCAATGGCCCCCAATGCCCGCCCATGCCGCCGGGCCTGTAGCCGGAGTTGCCCAGTGGGAAATCTGACTTCAGATGGCATTCCAGTTTATTCTTCTCACTGGGAACATGAAATTTCCGAGTTCCGAGTACAACTGGAACGCAGTTATTAAACAAACTGTGAAATAACCAATTTAAAGCACAGCCAACTGAAAACATGCCAGTAAAAGCCTGTTAAGAAATGAGTCGTGTGTTTGTACAGGCGTGTCACTCCGAGCTACACCTCAGCACCCTCTTTCAGCCAGTCAGTGGACGCATCCAGGTCAAGATCCTCGCAGCCCAAAACCTCCCACCATCTTCCTCTCCCCTCTCCCAGGGTAAGCGCACCTGCATTTTCAATAGTCATTAACTAAAAGGTTCAACGAGGGGATCGATGTTCAGTTGTTTCTGTCGCCTCCTCCAAAGTGTTTTTCGTCAAAGCCGAGATGCACCAGTTAGGCCAGCTGGAAATTAAGAAGAAGACCCGAGCGCTGAAGGCGTCAGGCGGTCAGTGTCGCTGGGAGGAGACGTTTCACTTCCTGTTGGCGTCGCTGGAGCACGCCTGCTCGCTGTCGCTGAGGCTCTACAGCCGCAGCTCCGTCAGGAGGAAACAGTGTCTTGGACAGGTAAGCCTTGAAGGTTGTGTAAATATGTAATTTCCTCAACTCGTGACGTCCTTTAAACTTTTTACAGTGAGGCTGGGCGTTGTCATTACTGCCAGTTTGACTTAGCAGCTTTTATTTGTGTCGCTGCTTGTCGACATTCTGCCAGATTTTTTAAATTTGCCCCGTGCAAAGCGTTTAGCTTGTTGCTTTATGTCTTTGCTCGGTGGCTGGTCGTGGGGGTAGACTGTCACAATAAGAGCCTGTATTTGCTCTGAAACAGTGAATAGGCTGGTGGTGGGCGTCTTTAATTTTCATTCATTTTGTCACATTTCTACCCCTAATTTCCATGTATTCTATTGACATATTGTCAGCGCAAGTCAGGAGGAAAAACGAAAGCATTTTAATGCATCTGGTTTTGTCTTGAACTGATGAATTGACCTTCTCCTCTCCGTTTGGTTTCAGGTTCAGCTGGGCTTCGACAGTCCTCTGCCAGAAGCCGTGGAGCAGTGGAAGGACACGATGGCTCACCCAGAGAAAGTGGTGACAGCTTGGCATCGGCTGAGTCCTCCCTAAACCCGCCGCCCCTCTCCCACCGGCTGCTGAGACTTTCGCTTTTAGAAACGGCAGACGCCCGGCTCCCGTGGCTGGTTGCTCCACCCGCCCCCGCCGCCGTACACTGAGCCAGCTGTTTTACGGCCCAGACTCTACGTCGCAGGACTTGCTGTTGACGACTTGGAAGAGTCGAGGTGTTCGGCGAAATTCTGTAGATAGAGGATTCGCACAAAGTTTTAGAAGATTAAATAAAAAAAAAAAAAAAGGAGAGACATTTCTGAAAAAAGGAGGCTATCCTTTTTTTTTGTAGGTCAGCTCACTGCTTCTGGTGAAAACTGCGGTGGTTCTGTTAGATCTGTGTTTACAAAAGTCTTGAATTTCAATTAGTTGGCTGATGAAGATCTGCATTTTTAATTTTTTTTTTTTTTACTGCTGAGTGAGGTTTGAAGTATTTAGAACAATTTTTCTCAATTTTTTTCTTCTTTTGAGAGAGAGAGAGAGCCAAGCTAATCAAAGCTCAGAGGCTGAAAGAAACGAAGAGGAAATATACGGAAGCCTGAACAACCCAAGTTTTAAAAGTCCAAAAAGTGTGCACTTTAATTCGCAAGGCACTTTTAACGTTTTGGGACAGTGACATTTTCAGTGCCTTGAAAAGGTTTTCACACCACTTACCCATATTTTGTCACTACGCAACTAACTTCAGTGTATTTTGATGAACTACTATTGGATATGTTGCCACTTTTTAGGTGAACCTCTACCTTAGTCTCATGGTTTTATAAATGTTTCCTCGCAGCTTTGCTGTTCACGCTTGAGTTAAGCATCCCCACAGCATCATGCTGCCACCACCATGTTTCACCATGGGGATGCTTTTTGAATCTAGGTTGATTTGCAAGGAATTTTTCTTAAGGAAAGCGGGCTGAGTGCACATCTCTGATTGAATTGTGCACCTCATCGTGTTGCTCCGTCACGTAAAGTCCTAATAAAATACGTTGTTGTGATGTGACAAAATGTGAAGTGTGTGGAAACTTTCACGTTTTTCTTGCCGTCAGTGAAAGTTTAAAGTCCGTTCTCGGTTGTTCAGACGACGGCTACCATCTCTGATGCTAACTTATGCGATGTCGTGTTTTTTTTATTTTTTTTATTTGTCCTTATGAGGCACTTTATCTTCTTGTATTTATCAGTTATTTTGAAAGAGTAGGGTTTTGTTCAGAAATGTGAAGCGTAATCGTTGAACCAGTTCACTTGGTTGATTAAAAATGTGATGTAAAGAAATACGGAACGACCTGAAGTCTCTCTAAGATTTTACAGCCGTGGCAAACTTGAGATTCTGTAACTTAAGAAGGGCTTCAGAAAAGGTTTGTCTTGCGCAACTTTTGTTTGTCAGCTGAAACCGGAATGTTCCCTGTTCAGTCCAATAAAGCTTTGGACTGACTGCCTTGTTCCGTGTAACCAGCTGTGGACTCGCAAACACACACACACACACACACACACACACACACACACGCCTTCAGAACAATAAGCCTGTAGACTCTGGAAAGCGAGTCCTCCGGCTGTTTGCGTGTGACCAGGACAACCGGGCGTCCCACGTGGGGCCGACCTGCGTCAGCGGCCTCCATATCCTGCCGTGCCAAAACACCACCATCTTTATTTGAAAAAAAAAATAAATGTTTGATTAATAGTTAATGTAACACAGAAGGAATACCTGACACGCCTTAAGATGTGTGCAGAGGGCTGTCATATCAGAGAGTTATGTTTGACTCTCACTCAAAAAGGCCCTTGTCCATATCGAAGCAGTCAGGTGTTTTTTTTTGTTTTGTTTTTTTACGGGAGATTGCTTCCTCTGTGTGTTCAACAGATTCTTTTGGCCGCTTGCCAGCAAGAGTCCGCAGCTTATTCCCGTTTCCTCGACTGGGAAACGGAAAACTTTGAAAGAGAGGAGGGATGTTCTGGAAACCTCCTGGTGATTTTCATCAAATTGAGCTTTAGTAGACAAGAAAAAAAAAATCCCCAAACTGTTGGAGGAGCATAAAATATTACGGTAAAAGATTAGGCTCCAAAGTATACATTTTATGTTTCTTTGCAGATAGGTGCAATTTTCTACTTTCCAGAATCAATTTTTGTTCATCCTATTATTCAAGTTTATTTAGTGGAACACTATGTAAAGCTCACACTCCAATTGAAAAAAGGCATTTTCTAAGGCATATGTGGAATTGGTTTGTGGTTGCACTGCCTGTCGCTTAAGACCAGATACTTAATTTGGGATGGAACTGCAGTCTATGAGAGCAAATTTTAAGCTAATGCTCTTATAGCCTTTTTCAATATTATCCTTCTACAATGTCTCCTCCAAATACTGTTGGCCGTGGGGTTACCCACAACCACCTGCAGACGCCTAGAGAACCTTCTGATAGAGCCATTTGTCAGGATCGTCTCTCAGTTCTCCTCCATCATCAGTCTCAGCACCGGCGTCCCACAAGGCTGTGTGCTAAGCCCCCTCCTCTACTCACTATACTCACACAACTGTATTCTCACAAACTGTTTGCAATAATTACGCAAACGTAGATATATATACCCCTTATCATATCAAAATGTCACTTTTACTTTAAATAGATAGAATGAATCCTCTGTAAAAGAAGTTGCCTAATTATTGTATACACAGAGTTTATCGTGTGGCTATGAGTTATTAAGACATTACCACATATGTAGTAGTGATTTATGTAATTCATTGCAACATTTCTTTAGCTGGCATAGTGATTCTTGCACAGGCTGCACGGCTTTTCTCTCTCTGTACGTGTCATTGTCGCTTGCGGCACGTTTCATGAAAAGTACGGACAGAATCCAAGGTGGTGTCGGCACTTATGCAACAAAACGGAATGAGAACAGATAGCCGCTATTTGTCTTTCTTAGTTAAAACTTACTTCTCACCTTGTTATCTAGTCATAGTGATAAAGCAAAACAATATCAAAAAAATATCAAGATATTAGATTTTTTTAAATATCGCCCAGCCCTAATTTGTATTTGTGTTTGATAATAAAGTTGGACTTTTGCAATAAAATATTCCTTAGTCATGAACTATATTTATTATTAAGTATTAGTTAGTAACTATTTCATACACGCATATAACGTGGCATTCTGTTCCACCCTTCTGCGGTCTGTGCCGCATCCACAGACTAATAGGGTTTTTTCTGTTGAGCAAGTACAGTTGTTGTTTTTTTAAACGATATTTCCAAATACATCTCCAAGGTTCAAATTACAAATAATATTAGAGTCATTTTTCATAATAATGAAAGCACAACATTACATTGCAGCCATTAAAAAGTTAACAGTCATCCAACGAAAGATTACTTTTGTGTTTAAAAATGCATTTCACTTATTTTCACAGAAGACAGACGTGCTCGTTCAAAATTAAGAGCAATTTTGAACGAGTGCACAGAGATATTTATTGTGTTCAAGCTGCACCACCAAAAATGACTAGTAAGTAACAATGAATAGCAAATGTGTTTTTCTCAGTAAACAACCTGTTGAGAGCCGTAGAAGTCAAACTAAGATTCAAATGTCGCTTAGATACGAGTTTGGTTCAGTGTCACCGATCTAATCCCAGCTACACCTTTACAAAAATTTAAGGCTCTGACTAAAAACAAGCTTTAATAAGTAACTCCGCTTAATAAAATTCCTCATAAATATTGATTTATTGCAGTGGTTCTCAATACAAGATACCCCCGGGGATTTACGCCTATGACGTACAGACAGGAGGAGCATTCTATTCATGCCAGCGCAATCAGCCAGAGGTTTTTTCCTTTTTGGTGGCTCTAGTGGCCTTTATTTGAAAGTACAGGGATCAATCTCAGTGAGTTTAGTGCAGCTGGGCTGAAACATGTGGAATCTAGAGCCAAACCCTAACTGAAAACCTAGCAGTTCTCTCAAGCTTTAAGTGTCACTCATGCACATTTTTTTAAAACATAGTTCTTTTTATCTTATTTATGTCCATTTGTTGATTGTATACTTGGTCTTACTTGCTTATGTCTTGCTTTAAATCTCTAAGCAGTGTTAAGACTAGGAAATATGAACCGAAAATGTGCTGACACACGGAGCAGAAAATCAGCCATCAAGAAGAACTCAGACTTCACTTTTTTATTCTTTTTTAGCGCTAAAAAAGGGAGGCGCTTACCATCACAGACAAGAAGTGAATCTAACCGGATCTATACAGCCTCTCAGCAAAACGGAAAAGTTTGTTGTTTTTTATCCCTGTGGTCATACGATGTTTCGCGTCTCCTAAGTTCTGCCTCCTTGGAGATGGGAGTGAGAAAATTGTTCAGTTTCTGTATCTGTTACAAAGAAAAAGGCCCATTGTGTGAAAATATGTGAATGTACTGTGTGTAAAGACATTTGCCTGGACTTGACCTTGGTAGGCGCCTCCGCAGCAGTCACTTGTTACCAGCTTGAATTGTTGGTTTTCGTTATTTCTCGTGCTTGTTTATTTATGTTCTGAAATCTCTCTTTAGGCATATTTATTATACTGCCTTTGCATAAAATTGACTTGATTTGACGTTTGATTTGATGTATTGTTGCTTAATTATGTTATTTTCCATGTTTTCCTTGTAATTGAAAACCAAAAGAACATTAAAGTACCGATAGGGACTACAGCTACTTTACGACAGTAGACGTTTCAGTTGACCTTTGCCCTTTTGTGCTTGCTCTAAGCTCTGAAACAAGCATTCTTTTGGTCATGACCCAAAGTTCATGACCAGAGATGAGGCTAGGACAATAGATCGACCGGTAAATCGAGAGCTTTGCTTTTTGACTCAGCTCTCTCTTCACAACGACGGACCGATACAGCGCCCGCTTCACGGCCAATCCGCCTGTCGACCTCCCGCTCCCTCCTCTCGCATTCGTGAACAAGATGCTGAGATATTTAAACTCCTCCACTTGGGGCAAACAAAAAAAAACAACAACACTTTTCTACAAAATTCACCAACTACACAATTCTTCACAAGTATAAAGATAGTAGTATTTCAAAAGAGCAGAAGAAATCTTATGTTTTTTGAACAATAACATTTTTTGTTGTTAATGTGTTGCTAAGAGATGACTGTGTTTACTGGTAACCAAGTGCCACAAAGTTAACTTCAGATTTTCACTTTTGCAAAAGAAACAAGCTGTAAATTTCTTGTATCTAGTCAGGTAAGTATTATTTCGAAAGAGCTTATGTTTTATAAACAATTTAACTTGTTATTAATTAGGTGTTAAGAGATAAGCGTTTTCTACTGGTAACGAACTGCCACGAAGTTACCAGAGATTTTTACTTTCGTGTTGAATGTGTGTTTCATAATATACCTACTACTAGTGACAAAAAAATAACTTTTCTGCAATATTTACCAACTGGACAATTCTTGTTAGCGTGAAATAAATAGTATTTCAAAAGAGCAGAAGAAATCTTATGTTTTTTGAACAATAACATTTTTTGTTGTTAATGTGTTGCTAAGAG
>CAEGAE010049454.1:0-11117 GCA_903067095.1 Girardinus metallicus
TCTTCTTTTCGGATCAATAACAACCACTGGCGGCGTGGGTCCTTGTTAGTCGGGAAGGGGGGGTCGGCCCGATAAGGCTGTTTTTGCGCCCCCCACCCCCCCCCCCCCCCCCCCCCCCCCCCCAGTTCTTATGATTTTGTTTTTCTTCCACCGTTTAGAATATCTCACTGCTTTAACCAAAGACTTTGAGGTATCTGGGAAATTTACTTTGGATTTCTGCGCATCTCAAGCAAGTCTGAGGTGTTTCCTGGAGTCTGCGTTCTCGCTTGTAATTAGATTAATTCTTCAGCTATGTCTGTTTCCTCTTTATTAGTAACACACTCAAAATCATTTGGAAAATAGAAAGGCTTTATTGTGGCAACTATTTTGTGAAATAAGAAGCCATTGATAAAGATATTCAGCAAAACCAGGAGACAAAATAAGTAGAGAGAAACCTCTGTCTTTTGCCTGTGGTTACAAAATCAATTTACTCTGTTACAAGAGGAAGAAGAGCAAAAGTGCATCCACACCCCACGTTTCTATCTGATGACACGGATGAGTCATTGCCCTATTTCCTGTGGCGATGTGTGACACACAAATAGAGGGTGTGTGCTTAAACTGGGAATATCCAGCTCCAGTTAGAAGAACTTGTTTGGCTATTGGTGGCTGCAGGCACCCAGACATGACGTAAAAAAATATTCCACCTGCACCTGGTCTGTTCTGTCTCATTCAGAAAGAGGGTGTGTATTGCATATTTTTTGTGAGTTTCTCTTTTTAACGTAGGATTTGAAATCCTGTAAGGCGTGTGAACTCTAAGATTTCTCTTAAAGGCGCTTGATTTAATAGAATGGCTCAAACAGAAAAGAGTCAAATGATGCAAACACATAAAAAGAGAAAGCATTGCCATGACGAGGACCAGCTGATCTATGTAACACAACCCATTTTCTGTTCCTAATTGTGTTTCCTGTAAAAGAATACTGTTGCTGCTTATGTGCAGTGTTTATACAGAGCATGCTAATGCTCTGTGAGCAATGACGTCACAAAGTCTTTGTCAAAGCACAAAAAGTGCCTCTGGTTTTGATGTACATAAACTCCACTGTCAAGGCTCATGGCTTTGGATAAATAATCGCATTAATGTAACACGTAGTACATCAAAGGCTTCAAGCAACGCGTTCATTTTCCCTCCACTTTTCCATTCACTGCATTCATTCTGTTTGTGGGCTTTCGAAAGGGGGGCTTCTGTTAATATTTTGCCATGTATTTGAGGTTGTAGTGTGTATTTTAGAGAGGGGGAAAAAAAACACTGTTTACAGTGACTTTCTGATCTGAATCAAATAGACTGGCTACTAAAAATGTGGACCGCAGTGGACATTTTTTTGTAAATGCATTAAATCAATTTTAATGTAATATCTAAATGGACAGTGTTTCAAATATTTCCACCATCATAAACAACCAAGGAAAATGATCCAGAGTTATGTCTGAAACATTAAAAAAAGAAAAGTAAAGGTGAAGCTAGTGGCCTTCTAGATCTTAATATCGACTTGGATTCTTTTCAGTGAAGTTTCTCTCGTGTTATTTTCTCTAGATAGTAAATCTTCAGCCGTATCTTAATTACACATTTCAGATTTACCACATTTAAAACATCACATGCTTATCAAGAGCCACACCCTCTTTCGTCAAGTCTTTTTTTAGAATCAACATCTTCCTCACAGCAAAAGAATCTGAGATGGAGTGAGATAAGTGATGATTCATCAGCGAGGAAGAAGGACGTCTGTTTCAGATGCCAGCATCCACTGCAGATACTTTTTGGGGTAAGGGCTTCCTGGCTACTGCCTTTGGAACAGCAAGCCCAGACCGCAAAAAGACCCACAAAGGATAAATGTTTGAGATTTCTGTTCTGTTTTCCAGAGGCAGTGTCCTTAGAATCTGGTGGGAAGAAGAGAAACTGAGTAAATCTGCAGTGACTTATAAGCCAGGTGGACTCCAGCAATCAACTCACTTATCCTTCATGTATCAGTGAGCACATTCAGGTAATGCATGTACTTTGCACAAAAGAGGCATAACTTCCCAGATCAGATCAAGTTTGCAAAGGAACACAAAACTTTATGGTCACATCCCTCAAGCCTTCTTGCCGCTGCTTGCTCAGGCTAAACATAATACATAAGACAGACTTTTATATGTTTATAGATACATTTGATGTCTTCTGGAGAGGGTCTTTGATTTCCTATTGAATACCACAAAGTGAACTTGTTTTATTAATATGTGATTTAAGAAATGAACTAAAATCTAATGTTCTCTACTGATGTGTACACATAAAAACACAGTTTATGTTTAAAAGCTGCTAACTATTCCACTTGTTCAGATTTCAAATGTAGATGGTGAGTGGATCAAATGTTGTGATGTGAGACTTTGTTTATGGAGACGTCTCCTATTTTGTTCTGCCTCTACCTCAGTCATCATCTTGACTGATGTGCCATTGCCGTTTGATCTTTGTGTGCAGTCACCAAATAGAACACAATTTTCCTATTTTTTATGTGTTTAATAGATTCTGTGCTGCTATGGAAGAAAACCGAGATTCGTTTCGAAAGCTGAGATCACGCTGAAGCACTCCAAAACTTTATCAGTGTCCTCCACAGCAGCACACATTCTCTTTTTCATTTTTCATTTATAGAATAGATGAAAACAGATGCTGCCAACCTGCAACAGGAAGACTAAAATTGAACAAAAACCAAAATTTGCATAAAACGTTAAATGAGATCCACACACCCTCCACCTGTTTGGGACTTTGGTGTCGTCCAGGCAGTCAAACAACCGTCTTGTTTTCCGTTGGATCTTAGCCACCACGAGCGACATCTTTGAATCTTGTTTTTTTTTTCTAAAGATGACGCCAGCAGCACGTAGGTCTTGCTGACAAATAAATTGTGTGGAAATCTTGCATCTCTACGTTCAAGATCTTCACTGTAAAGACAGACCAACTGAAAGAATTTGAACACTGGACTGGCGAGTCTTGTGGCAGTTTTATTAAAGCTCATGCGACATGTTTTATTCTGCTGTTAACAATCTGAAGTGCACTGCATTTACTGATTCGGCAGCTGCTTTGCTTATTCTAGCAAAAATTGCAGAGACAGATAAAGATTTACTCTAAACTCCCCCGATTGGCTTTTAAACACAACTGTTTTTAAAAGCGGTTAATTAAATTAAAGGTTTAGAGAGGAATGCCTTTGAACAACAATAACAACAAAAAAAACCACACATAACTCACACATCTCATCGCTTTATAGTAGCATTTTCCAGATTTACTACAGGTATTTTTAAGAATGAAAGTCAAACTTCGGCTTTACAACAACCAAAAAAGCAAACTAAAAAAAAAACCCCTCCAGCATACCTGAACATGTTGCTACAAATCAAACAAATCCCCAACATTTTATGAACATATTTAGGTGCAGCCGCACATCCTGACATACCTCTGCTGGTTTTTGCTACTAATGGAAAAATCACAGTGTCACTTTGTCACATCTTTAAAAATTTCAAATTAAACATTTAATCCATGCAATCTGTTATAAATGCTTCTTTTGTACTATTAACATGCTGTGTTATATTTTTGATTATTTTTTTTTTACTCTTATTGTTTTCCCTTTTGTTGCTATAAGTTATAAACCTCACTTTTTTTTTCTTTCATCATTTTAATGACTTTGGAAACACGGCGTAAAAGAAAACTCCTTATTTCAATAATTTTGTTATTGTGCAATGTAAATTTCCTACCCTTTATGACCTCTTCTGTAGAGGTCATCACACTAACGTGGGCTGTTTTAGTCTTGACTACCTACGCAGAAAGGTCTGGATTACTTGGAATAAATTCAAAAGTATATGTCCAGAATAAGAAAATAAAGGCCTTGACTGAGAAGGCCAATACATTGAATATGCAGAACTGGTTTATGAAGAGCGGTTTAAAAGAGGTCTGATCGTGAAGGTGGTGTGTATTTGGAGGGGCCTTTGGATGGACGTGGACCAGCAGACTGGACCATTTGCTCATACACTCTTACCACACCACATCCAATATATAGGAGGGAAAAAAAAGAGTAACAAAACTGTCTCGTATTCATTTTTTTTTTTAAATAATTGCTATCCTTCTGTCATCCTCATTATTTTTACTGCATCTAAGCTTTCAGTTTTAGATACACCCTGACATCAGACAATGATTAGCAAATAAAAGGCAGAGTCCTCTCCATGGCCCAAAAATACTCTGAGCTGTCCAAGGTGCTGAAAGCAGCTCCGTCTGCGAGGTAAACGCCCTGCACTTAGATCCCAGTTCATACAGGAATATATCAACTCATAAAATAAGGTGTATGCGGTCAAACTGGTGAAAAAAGAAAACCCACCAAAAATGTTAAAATACATACATAAGTAAAACCCTCACGTGTTCAATCGTTCCTGTTCTGGGCTTTAAACAGAGGCCACGGTTGGATTGCTTTCCCACAAATTGACACTTGTTGCCAAAACGCGTTGATATCCGCAAAGTGGGCAACTTTGTGCGTGCACTCGGGGTAATGTGAGCCTTTCTGTGGTAAAAGAAGTAACGCAACTTCAAAACGCGCACGACTGCCCCCCCCCCCCATTCCCCCGCCCTCCCTCCGCGTACCCCCCCTCCCATTGCCATCATAATCACATACACACACACGCACACGCATAAAGAGAGAGACAGAGAAACAGAGAGAGACGCGCACGCATGAAAAGTAGCCTTTTGGTAAATGACGATCACCAATCTCAGTTTCTCCCTGAAATAATCCTGAATCTTTGATGATTTTTTTTTTTTTTATTATTATTATTATTATTATTTTCTGTCTGAGGCGATGCAACACATTAGATGGCTGGCATCTCAATTAGACGGCAGAGCAGAGTGTTCCTTTCTGCTTCATAAATTACAGTGGGTCGTCAAAGAATTGCAGTTGCAGAAAGCCGATAGTGGCGATGTAAACACAGCCGCTATATGTCGACGGACGCGGAGTTGGTGTTGCATCCGAGCAGCAAGGCTGTGGACCAGATGGAGCACGTCTGCAGATGCGCGTTAATCACGAAGAATTGCACTCAACTCGCTGGAAGTCAACATTTCGCTCTAATCTGTTTTTTTTTTTTGTAGTTTTTTTTTTTCCTCTCTTCTTCTTCTTTTTCTCCTTCTTCACATCCACACGTCTCTCTGGTGGCCACTCACGCTCTAACGTTAAAACTCGGGGATGCATTTCTCAGTGGTTTACGGTGAACTGTTCATGAGAACGGAAAACAGAACGGCGGCTTGTTGTTTTTACTCACTTCAGCGACAAGCAAATCATGAAATAATAATAATAATAATAATAATAATTAATAATAATAAAAAGAATAGACTCACCCAGTCGTCACCGATATGCGAGGCAGCGTGCATCGTCGCCCCCACCCCCCATTTTCCCCTCCAATAATCCCTGGGAATTTGGACGGCAACCATTGATATGCAGCAGTAGGGTCCCCTCAGCACCACCACCGCCACCCCTCCACCTCCACCCTCTCACCCGCCCTCAATCATTTCTCTTCCCAGACGTCAGTTGCATCGGCTCCCGTTCATTTCGCTCCGTATTTCTTCACTTTCTTCCGCTGTTCGTTTTTCCAGTCCTAATCTGTTTATATGGTCCCGCTTCTCCCCCGTCTCTGGAAAATGCTGCAAAACCTCTAATGGAAGCCACTCAATTCCTCCAGTCTGCTTCTTGCTGGTGACCTGCATTGACGTCATTGCGTCATTAGGTTTCCCCTGGAAACACGGGAGAGCCAAAAATAGAAACACATTAATTCAAACCCCAGGCTGGGGTAAGGAGGTTTGGGGTAAGGGGGTAGATGAGGGCTGGATTTGGCGACTATTTATTTCTATCAATCTTTAATCTGACCCTCTCATCCCCGCGGGAAACACACACGCACATTTACTGGGTCCTGACTCGCTCGTTTCCCCTCAGTAGTTTTCTGTTCTTAAACAAAGACATATCTAGTTTTGATATCTTAGAATCACCATTGGATGTTCAAAAACGGTTTTAGTTTTACAAACTGCGTCAATTAATTGATTGATGCCAAATACAGTTTTAGGTTTTTTTATTAAATAATAATAATAATTTGTTCTGTTATCCATTCGTTTGGGAGAGTTGAGTAAAATGCCATCAGATTTGAAAACAAATCCATAATTGTGATAATATTCGGATGGATATATTGTGAAGACTTTTGGGGAACTGTGTCCATTCCTCCATGCATTGCCCAAATTCAAACTTAAAAACTTAAACAAATGTATTCTAAGGTTTGCATTGTTTTTCTGGTTGTTGCCTTACTGGAAGGTAAATCCTCACTCAAGTATTTTGGACCCTCTGATAGGTTTTCTTCAAAATGATCCTGCATTTTATTTCATTCCATTTCAAATCCATTCAATTCAATTCAAAAATACTTTGTCAATCCCAAATGGAAATTAAAAGTTGTTGTAACTCATTTTAACCAAAGTTCTTCAAAGAGTTGTCGATGCTGATGGGTGAGGGCAGGAAGGATCTCCTGTAGCAGTCTGTGTCACAGAAAGTCTTAAGAGGCTTCTAACTGAAGACACTTTTGTTGTAAAGCAGTCTCAGAAAGAAATGCAGGGTTGACCTTCAATTTATGAAGAATCCTTCATTGCACCACAATCTCCAGAGGTTCCACATATAGTCCCCAGAACAGAACCAGCTTTCTTTATCAGGTTGTTTAGCCTTTTTAAGTCCCTGGCTCTGTGCTACTACCTCCCAACAGATAAAGACTCTAACCAAGGTATGCCTTTTTCCAGTTAAACTTCCTCCCTATGGGCTCCTTGGACAAAAGGTACACATATAGTCCTTTCAACAAGTTCTGAGACTTCGATGTGCAGATCCCACGGCTCCACTCCAACACAATCTTAGATGAACTCTTCCTCAGAAAGGAAGCTAATTTCAGTCACCTTTATCTAGTATCCAATTCTTTCAGGCAGGATCCAGACATTAGGACCAATGGTGAGCGGCAAAACATGGTGAGTCCTGCAAATATAGAGTTTTGCTTTTAGGCTGAGTGGTTTCTTCAGCACAACTTCACTGTCTCTGTAGTGAACACAATTTGTCTATCCTATCTCTAAGCCCTCACCAGCTTGCTTGTCTGTGCTGAAGAAAGCAGTCCTACTACATGATGCTGCCGCCTCTGATAGGATGGTGTGTTCAGGGAATAATAAGCCATATTTACACCATGTAGACAAATCCATCCATTTGTGGAGTAGACTAAAAACCTATCCTTCACACTACGGAGGGACTGTTCAGGACTATGGTTGTAATATCTCTAGATGTGGAGCAGCACAAGACACATGCATACCTTCTGAAGTCAAGTCTATTTTCTCAACCATTTTGGTCTCTTGAAAGAGCCGCTGCACCTTGTCTCGGGGATTTTTGAAACAAGCTGATACAATTTTTGTGCCTTCCCACTTGCATCCTTATATTATTTTGCAACACTTCCAAGATAAATTGCAATGTCGACTTTTTGTTGTGTTTCTTATTTGCCAGAATGCTGCAACACTCAAACATATTTCATTCTGAAATCAAATGAATTGATTACAGAATGAATTCCTGAAATTAATGTTGCTTTAAAATGAAAAACTTAGATTGCGTGATGCACAGATTTTATTTATTTATTTATTTATTTTCACATCTGTGTAACCAAAAACTTTGTTGTGGTACTTTGTTCTCTTAAGCTATGAGCTATTTTAATACCAGAAGTAGTTTTATATCCTTACTGAAGAATAGCATACCCATATCATGATGCTGCCACCACCATTCTGCACACAATGAATGGAATATTCAGGTTGATAGTTAGTATGTAACAAAATGTGTTAAATTTAGGGTAATTTTAATGTTGTGTTAAGCAGTGTAGCTACCTGAATATTTTCTTGACCCTTCTAAGTTCCACAAAAGAGCTATAAATGTCCTTGTCTTGTGGATTTATGAATAATACTTCTGAAAATAATTTAAATGACAGTCGGCTTTTCATTTTGTTTGGTTTTGTGTTTGTATGTCCTGAGTAAACATAATTGGGAGATTTCAAGTTTCATAAACTCTCCCTGGTCCACACATTTAATTTTATTTTTGCCTGAGGCTTTTATTTGACAGAGTGAACAGAAAAGGAGGATGTAGCAGAGTAGAGTAAGAGAGAGAAAAAACATTTGGCAAATGACAACAGACTGGGACTCAAACCTATGACGGCCGTGTACATGGGTCGTACACTTTATCCAGGCACCACCGCGGCAGCCTTAAACATTTTATTATATTTTGTCTGATCATGTTGCTTAAAAATCTTGTTGAACTTTGGGAGTTTTTAAAATAACATATGTGAAGAATATACTTTGTTGGTACACTTAAATCCCTTACCTTTGTTGGTGCATTTTAATCTCTTTTTTTAAAAAGAAATGACTAAAAAAAAAAAAAAGAAAACTGAGTTGTGGGTACCTTGATGCCAAGAATAATAAGGTATTAAACATTCTACAAATGCCTGAATAAATAACTAACATGTAGCTGGGTTTTACCAAAGCAGTAGAAGTGTTTACATGATGTATATTACATTTGAGAAGCAAATATGTGGCATGAAGCTAAAATAATGTCAATGGACAATGGAAACATTTACAACTTGTACTATGCTAAGCTATAGACTACAGACCATTTCAATAAATCACAATACCACTGAAAAGCCAATTTATTTTCGGAACAGGAACTTGACTAAGTGAAATAATTGAATGACTCACGTGTAGATGTTTGAAAGCCTTTATTTCTGTTAATTATGATGAAATTTAATTTAATATCTGCTTCCCCGAATTTTGAAAATAAAGTGTAAGAAAATTCTTTGGTTATTTTAATTAATGTCTCAAGAAATATAGCGCCTCTTGACATGCGAGATTAATCACACTACAAACAAATAAAATGATACACATCCAACATCCAAAGCTGCACAGACACACTGCTATGCAGCTTTCTGCCACAAGCTGTTGAAATACTTAGCTTGTTAAAATGATTACGGTAACTTTGGTTTATTGAAGTCATTTCATGTTTTTATCTGTTTTGTGTTTATTTTCCCAAGACAGATAAAACATATTTTATGATGTATTTTTTTAAAGAAATTTTTATAGTTAAAAAAAATGCCAGAGGAAAAATGAATATCTTTATAAACACCTTTACAAATATGATATTTATAAAAGAATAATATGTTATAAGATATTTATTCTTTTACTTTTCATATGAAGATTTTGAGATTTAGAAAGTCTACACACTACATTTATTCTGTTGAATTCATTCATTGTTCCTTCATTCATGTATTCTTCCTCTTAATCCATTCACATATCCGGACAGTCAAGCCAGCTTTGAGTAGACGGGCTGGTTTAATCCCCTCCGCTTCATTTATCCACTCGGATGTTTGGGATCAAGTGAAACACCGCACTTCCTCCCGCCTCTTTCTCCTGGCGCCACCAACGCCGAATGACGGACGCACTTCGTGTTCGGCCGCGTATCCTCGCTGGTCTCGTGAGATTTAGCTGTAGGAACACGCCTGCTGACGCTACGAGGGCTTACATTGAACGTATGACGGAAAAATATCAACATGGTGTTACTGCAAAAATGATTCCGAAGTGATTTTTCCATTGTGTTTTAAAAAAATAAAAGCGATTTTTGAAAAGTTACTTTAATTTATATATATATATTTTCTCATTAATCTTACTTAGGGCGCCTCCACCACACGACTACGACAGGTGGGCGTCAAATTAAGCAACTTTTCTAATGAGAAACTGCTGCCCACGTGAAAGACGGCCGTAGTCAAGACACAGTTGGATTTTGTACTTGTTTTCAACGTCAGATTTGTTCTATATATAAGACCACTTCATTTCACCACAAGTTGACTGCAAGTTGGGTCATACGAACTGTCACTCTGTGTTTAACCTGCTTGAAATGTGTATCAAACGCTGAAAATCATTTTTGGTGTTATTTTAAAGCTTTTTGTCGTTTTAGACAACACTATTTTGATGTTAGTAGTGAGCAAAAAAGTTCTGAAATTATGTTCTCTTCTACTTGTTTAGGTGATGCTTCAGCTTTTTAAGGCAAACTAGTGGAAATCCTGGACTCACGTAAAAAAAGGGTTTACGCTTTCCAGTTCTAAGATGTTTCAGGTATGAAGGTGTTTATTTACATGTACAATATCCATTTGAGTGTTTTTAAATATTCTTCCTTTCCCTGTGAATGTGTGTCATACTGTTATTTTTTGCCAGCTAGACTTTCTCATTTTACCGGTTGTATGCTTTTTCTATCATGGGGAAAATCCATGTTGGTTCTGTATTTTTCAAACAGATTTTAGGGGGTTAATATTTTTTTCATAGCTAGAATGACCTAAGACTTGTACAGCAATATGCAGTCCTGCAGATTAGAGCTTCTTTTTTTTTTTTTTTTTTTAAAGATTTTTTTTTTTTTACAAAATGTAGTTTTGTAAAAAAAACTTTTGTAAATGAAAATGTTTTTTTTTTTTTTACATATTTAAAAATAAGTATGTAAAAAGGACTACTTGGTTATTTTCCCCATGTTTTTAGTTATGCAAAATTTATCAAATTTGATTTGTGATTCAAATTTTGAGAGGGATTTATAATTAGTTTTCTCCCTCTGTATACCACCCACAGGAACAATTGTGATTATTTCACTGTGTGGCTGATGAGGTTGTAAGCTAGATTTTGTTGTGGCTATTTATCAGTTTTGGCTGTCAACATTTTTGACAAATGAATGTTGCAGTGCAATTCATTGTGTGTTTTATAGCATTTCTTTAGCTACCCATTGCATCGCTTTTATGCATTAAATTTTGAATCCTTTAATGGCTTATTTATATCTTTGTGCATGAAATGTATTTTGCCATGACTAAAATTAGGTTAATCTGAATATCAACCTATCAGTGTAAATTTAGGTATGATGCTAATTACCTCCACAAGGCACTTAAGGAATGAAACAAACCTGTCAATGTCAATGTGTATTTTATTGATTGATGCTGCTATTACTCAAACAAGAGTGTTAAATGTATGTTTGTGAACAACCATATATATACATATATATATATATATATATATA